>BOPP01000010.1:12431734-12460308 GCA_017312745.1 Gryllus bimaculatus | reverse complement strand
CACCGCCCTCGCCACCGCCATCGTCTCCTCCCTCGCAACCGCCCTCGCCACCGCCCTCGCCAGCGCCCTCGCCAGCGCCTCACTCGTTGCACTTGCCCTTGCCGCTGCACACATCCCCTCCTTCTCTGCCACCCTCACCAGCCCCTTTGATACTGCCCTTGTCGCCGTCCTCGCCGCAGCCCACGCCCTCGTTACACCCTTCTACACTCTCCTCGCCGCCACCGGCCTCGTTGTTGCCAGCGTCGCAGCCCTCGCCAACGCCCTGTCTCTAGCAGCTGCCCTCGCACTTCATCCTCACCACTCCTCGCTGCAGCTGGGTCGCACTCTTTCCCGTAGCCCTTGACTTTCGGCCGGTGTTCATTGAACCCATTGCACCTCTCTTCGTCACCACCGAAAAGAACACGAAATCGAATAACGAATACCATAAGATCGGTTCTTTCAGTGGCAAGAGTCCCTTCCCCGGAATATTGGCGGCCATTTATTACAAAATTGATTCTAAGCTCCTAGTACAATTATTGCCAAATTATAAGTGATAACTAGGAGGTATTATACCGTACATTTATATAGCAGAACCGGTCATGCAAAACCAAAAGTCTCAATACATTGAACATAATCCATTCCATTGATCCATTTTTTTTGTATTGATGCAGGAATAAAAATTACATTTTGTCTCTTTACAAAAGAGGCGGACACAAATGGAAGGAAAAAAAGACTTGTAGATGAGAAGAAACGATGCATTTTTACACATTGTTGTCATTTTAATTATCAAAATATTAAATTTAATTACTTTCTATGTTATTTGCAACAAATGGCGCTATTTTACATATCATTTTTTTCAATTTTTCTCCAGTGGCGGCCTTCCTTCGAGGTTGGGCCCAAAGGCAGCTGTCGAGTTTGTTCAGACAGAAGTTCGCCGCTGCTTATAGGCTGTCATCGTCTTATCAAAATTCTGGCAGACGTAAAATTCACATTCTAAAGACCATTCAAAGGATTACTGTAGCAACGGTCTACGATATCAGGGATTGCGGAAGAACATGAAGATACCTCATGAAAGATCAAATTTCTAAGTTAGGTATATTTGCGTCACAAGTAGCACATTCAAGACGGTTCAAGTAATTACACTTTTAGCTATTGTAGAGAATAAGTTAACCAATTAAAGTAGTCGTTAAAAGATTCAAACTTCAGAAATATGGAAAGTAATTTTTTTAACATAATGACTTTAATAAATATCACGAGAGCAAAGTTTTGCAACTCTTCTAAAACCGATGCAAAAAAACTGTTATAATTTACAGAATTATGTACTAAGGAAATGTGCATTATATGATATTTGATGTAAGAAATTAATCCTTACTTCCGGCACGAGATGCTGAGGGAAATATTAAGCTCGTGCAAATTGAACCTGTTCATCAGGAAGTATCGCTGCTTTCGCTAAAGAGGTCTGAAACACCAGCTCACTCGTTCAATTTGCCTCCTTCAGCACCCAAATCAGTCCAAGGAATTCAAAAGAAAATGCCGGAGGACACAATTTGAAACAAAATACAATAACTTAGAAGCATGAAAAGATGAGAACAATGAATGGACAGGTCACATATTGGCTCTCTCCAGTTTCTTAAACTTTCTCCAGCAAGAATAAAGTAACTACAGTAAATGTGTCCGTATTGTGAATAGCTCTTTAGCGTCATCCAAGAAAGTATTTTTGAAATCAAAGGTATCGTCTTGCGTGTCTTACCTTTCTTATAAACAAATGTACCCTAAGTGAAATATCTTGTTAAGTATGTTATATTATCTATTCCAGGGAACGAAAATCAATTTAACAGACTTAAGTCTTATTATTATGAAAATTGTACGTCAGGTAAAAACATTGCAATCTGACTGTGTAACAAGTCGCAAAAACAATTTAACAATGCTATTCTGAATGTTCAAAATTATTATTGGTGTCTGTGTCTATTATTGCCGTTTCACATTTTAAATACGTTATAATTACAAATATTTCACCCTTTAATTTCTCTTTAAATTTAATTGAATCAAAACTTTTTCTTCTTTTTCTGCTCATATATTCAAACACAACTCAAGTGGGACGACTCATTTGCTTGTGATAACGACTGAGAATCTTTAAAAAACAGAACTTTATTCAATATTAAAAGTAGGAGTAGCATCTACACGTCGAGTTGAAAACGGCCACAAATACCAACACGTGGACCACTTTAACCTCTCCTTTTACATGAAATCGATGTTATCAATTTTGCATATGGATTGACAAAAATAATACTTTAAATTATAATAGAACTCTTCACTTGATTCATTTTATTTTAAGTATCACTTTTAATAATCGGTTAGAAATTCAACCTGCCTAACAAAAACTCTTAAAGTAATTTTAATGCTGTTGTAAATTCCGAACTTTATTAATGAACATAAAGTAATGTATGAACGTGCAACAGTTTATAGTTTATGTCTTCAAAGTGTAATTACTATCTTTCGCTCTTCAAGAAGCATAGTACTTTAATAGCAGAAACTAAGTTGTGCATACTCGTAAGGCAAATGATTGTCAACTCCCATTGTATTACAGAAGAGATTTCATTTACGAAGAGAGACAGGCTGATGACCACCTCGCATAACGGGAACGTAGTTTAATGCAAGCCGTGTTAGTGTGACGGTCTAATGAGGTACGACAATATTATTGTATGAATGTAGTAGTATTACTAGGCAATGTGATGGAAGTATTACCCGAGATGTACGACATTTAAATGTTTCTTCAAGTATTGTACAAGTATTGTACTTCAATTTCTGAGTCAATGACCCCCATCTCGATCAGGTTTTCGTCCAGTTTCCCTGATCCTCGAGAAAATGCTGAGATGGCCCTTGCTTTGCTTCTGGACATAAATATAACTTCAAATTAACTTCTCCCCATAGCACGTCATACAGAGTTTTTAACTGTTTTGGCGTAAATAAATGATATATTATTGTTGTCAATTTTTGTTACTAGCTGTCTTGTTTGAATGAGCGGGGCTCTACAGCTGACCATAGAACCCACCACGAGTAACGTCGGTTAATAGAAATGTAGAATAATAAAACCTCCTAAAATAATGGAGTCCATTCTATACAGCAATTTCTATCCAACAGTATTCGGTAAAAAAAGGTCTTCGTTTGAATATATGGGTAAAGTGATTCATTCATAAATGGTGGCGGCTCCTCATGTCTTTACCAGCCCCCCCCCCTTCGCGGCTTGTCGCCGCGGGCCTGAGATGTATGAAGAGGGGAGAAAGCTCTGTCGCGCCGGCCGGAACCAAGGCCGCCACGCACACAGTGAAAGTGGTCGAGAACGGTCATCGCCGTCGAATTTGGTGAGTGCCTAATGGCAGGTTCTGTACCGTTGATGTTTCCCAAGGAAAGGAAAATTCATGTCTTGGCTGAGGCACATCGACTCTTGACAGCATGACTGACAGATGTCTGGGGTTCAGATCTCAACATTGGAATCGGTTGTCGTTTCTATTCTTCTGAAGATTGTCTAATCTCAAAAATTAATTTTATATAAAAATTTCACAAAAATTAATTTTAACATAATTGTGTGCTATGTGTTGAGGTAATCGCGAAGGAAATTTGATATATTTATCAAATCTCACCATGCTTCAGGAACTATGTATCAGTCACAATTACAGTCACAATATGCGAAAATACAAAATAAGATTAAACAAGTGCATCCTGCAAATACACATATTTTCTCGCATTATTTACAGTTTTTTTGAAATTTTTATAAGTGTTTATTGGCAGAGTTTCGCTCAAAGCCAGAATTGCCACTGTCTCTACAGCAACTCTGACTATGGGATTTTAGGCTTCGAGTCCCGATATGTCATCAAACCGGTTATCGACTCTATGTATATATCGACTCTAAAGATAGCTAGGCCAGGATGTCAGAGAGCTATTAGGGGATTAGAGCTTGCTCCAGCTGCGGCAGTTGTCTACTGGGGGAGATACCTGGAAAGGAAAGCCCCTGCAAGCCAACGTGTAGGTCGGCGCTGGATGTCATAACTCAATGAGGTAGGAACACCGCCCCCTTCAGCGATAAAACATTCAAACTAATGAGACCAATTGCCGTAGCAGTTGACGTGTCCGGAAAGAATGAATCAAAAGTTCAAAGATACGTCTTTCGCTCTTCCGAGAAAAAGTTAAAGAAACAATTTGGAGCTGCTTTGAGAAAAAATTATTTTACTTCAATCAAAAATTACATGAAACCTTTTTCAAAAAATTATACATGACATATTTAAAGACCTATTTTTTAAAACTTATTTCATTACGAGAAAAACCTCTAAAATCAATATTTAAATTTTGCAATGTTTTTTTCAGTTTCCCAAAATACAAAGAGTTTACCAAAATTTAAACTTGTATTTTTTCATAAGCATACTTTGCTCTATTGTACAAAATATAAAAGAAAAACTAGTGCTTGCAGAACAACGTAATTATTCTATTTTTTTAAAATTTTTGAAAATTCAGAGAGTTCAATGAAAATGAAACCCACGTCATTCCTTTCTATACGAGGAAAATAGTTTTAAAAAATTGGAGTGATTTTTGGTAAATGTTTCTTTTTTTATAAATTGCTTTAATTTGAAGCAAAATTTACGTAAAATCGGCTCACTTCTGCAAAAACTGTGTGCGACTTTGTTTAAAGACTGATATTTTCGAGAAATTGAACATTCAAGATCTGTCTTTAAAGAACATGTCATTGATAAAGTCTCTTCATTCAATATAACAGTTGTAGGCGATGCCCAAAAAATTTCACTTTCAACTTTCGAAAAATCTGGGATTTCAACGAACAGGAGACGTGCACCATTCTCTTGAGCGTCCTTAAATCTATCCGAAGAAAAAGTTCCTAAAAATAAATTGAAGTTTTATTAAACCAACAGGTTTTGATTTGAGTATGGATGAATGAGCGTGATTATGTCAGTGTTGTGAGAAAATAGTTAAGTGATAGAAATCCACAGTATCAGGATTTTCTTACAAGATAAAGAAAGAGCCAGCAACACACTGATTGTCTGATTGGACAACAGGTAAAATCGAACCGCTGTAAATGTTATCATTTTGATAACATATTGCGAAAGTATGGGGAAAAATAATGCTTAACCAAACTTAGTCATTATCTTATGAGGGCAGTATTCCAAGTTGGATATGGAAAGGGGTTGGATATGGAAATGGTATATTGCTTTAGAGCAAATAATTAGAAATGATTACATTCATAGTTTTTTTATTATATAAAGTATTTTATCGACATAATTATCAAGAAACAATTCTCTAAATATGTTATATAGAGTAACAAATATGGAATATTCAATATGAATACTAACAACAACAATGTCTCATACAATACGTCAGTATCAAGTCAGGTCTCTATAAAGACCTTTGCGAAGTTTAAATCCTCTGATAAACTCGTTATTAAATCTATGAGAAAACGTATATTATGAAATTATGAAATATAATAAATAAATAAATAAAAATCAATTAATAAATAATCCGTTCTCATACAATATTATCTATCCATGAAAAATATATGAAAACAATTTCACGTTTCCATATCGAGTCCACCATCCAGACTGAATAGTAAATGACATTATTCATTAACACTTGACCCCATTAGATAACCAACATGGACCACATGTTCGAATCGTATGATTGAAATCTCTTTATCCCACGCCATCGAGGACATTTACGTCCATTTTGAGTATTTGAAGATATAGTTATCGCACCTGAACCTTAAGAATTGTGTGTAGGTCAATTTGCAGATAAGTGCGCACAATATCGATTCTCTAATTGGGTCATCTCCACCAAAAAGATATCAATCCTGATTTTAAGCCATGTCTACATTTGAATTTCTCTCTGGCATCTAGCGTCCTCTCAATTCCTTTCAAACAGTGAAACGAGCCTTCGTTTTGTGAACAATGACATTGACCAACAATTTAAAGTAAATAACTAATAATAAATAACTAAACAAGAAGGAAAAGGAACGGACGATGCATTCTAGCTGCGTGGAGACACTCGCAGCCAGATGCCGCCCTTGGGGCTGGTGACGATGGTCCGGGGCTCAATAGTGAGCGGAATACTCGTTCGCTCGCACACATGGAACTGGTAGCGGGAGACGAGGGCGGCAAGTCCTACTTTGGCTTGCAACAGGCCGAAGCGCATCCCTGCAACACAAAAAAGGAGCATTTCTTAACTTCAGTTGCACTCGGCAATACCTGATAATTCTGACGGAAACAAGGAGCAGAGCGCAAAGGTTCTAGGTATTCTGCTTTGCGGCATCGTCATGTTCTTGCGAGTGAGGAAATAAACCCTTTCAACCCAACAGGAGGATGTGGCTGATCCACCTGGTCCTCATTAAATCCCACTCTCCATGCGTCAGCGGCTACATATATTCGCACGGCCGTTGCGGACCCTAAAACCTAACAATATCGACATGGGAATAGATATGGATTTCATGTCTTCTCTTGCCCTAACAAAATTGATTTAATTAACACATTTTGTAACATACGTAATATCTCAGAAATTCTGGGCATTTGTTTTGAAATCATTTTGATTTCAAAAATTCCATGTGTTTTTTTTTTCACTATCACATCAATGAAGCCCCTATATTTTTTAAGAGTAAATATGAACATTCATTCCACTTTCATCGTAGTGAAAAGTGATTTCAGAATTTGATTGACCACAAAGCTAACATATGTGTTTGATAAAAAAGCAAATATTTGTCCCATTATTTCAATCTTGTAAACATGAAGGTGGTACTTTGACTAACACACAGAATTGTAATTAAATCTTCTTTGGTAACCGAATGGAAATGGAGATAAAGAGAATGTTGGACATTGGACTCAAATTTTGGCCTTCAGACAACTCCATTCATGAATTGATTTGAGTATTAGTAACAATATCATGTTATTGTGAATTAGTAATGCTGATAAGTTTCTCGGTTTTGCAACGGTATGAATAATCAAGTCGTGATTTTATCGTGTCTGAAAGTGGATCGTGTCAAGTGGGAACAACTTGAGATACTTGAGAATTGCACACAACTAGACGCTTATATGTTTATCTCTTTCTCACAGCTTAAATTAATAAGTAAATCTGACAGAGAAAGAATTTTGTTCCATAAAAATGATGGGAAATGAAATCGCACAGATACAAGTAATCTTCAGAAAATGACAAGTTATTACGTTTCTCTTAAAGTGTGTTTTCATCTAAACGTCTTCGATGTGTTGTTATTCGCGAGCAAATAAAACTACACATAAGTCATTGTTTTCGCGTCACTTACTAGACTTTTACAAGTAAAATTCTGGACAAACAAGAGGTTCTGAATGTTAATTACGCCACATGCAGTGCAGTACATCTGGGCGATAAATAGAATCTGAAAGCATGATCTACACTTTGACTGATCTCTTCGCAACCACTCGAAAGAACGTCTCAAGAAATAATCTCCCTGATAGCACCATCACAAGAAAATGATGATCAAGAACTCCCTTTTAACCCATGCGAGAACCTTTCGCTGACTAGGAAGCATTTGCATTTCATATCCGAGCAAAGAAAAAAAAAACGTATCGGTCCAGTCGCCAATAGCTTTCTTTCCTTGAAGCACCACACGCGGCCTGCCGAAGGGGCCAGACTCGCGAAATCCGTTCAGTGGCGAGATCGTTCTCGGCGGCGGTAATGGTGGCGGGTGGCGTTGGAGGCGGTAGTGGCGTTGAAGCGGTGGCCGGGGTGGCAATGATGGTGGTGGTGCCGGCGGTAACGCCGGAAGTGACGGGAGTGGTGGCGGCGGTTTTGCTGGTAGCGGAGGTGGCAGCTGTGGTGTCGTTGGTGGCGGTGGCGGCTTCGGCAGCGGTGGCGGCGGCAGTGTGGGCGGTGGCGGTGGCGATGGCGGGTGGTGGCGGACGGCGGCGACGGCGGCGCCAGGCGGCGGCGGCGGCGGCGGCGGCAGTGGGGGCGGTGGTCGTGCCAGCCCCGGGGCACCTTTCTCTCGCCGTCGCTTCTCGGCCGTCGCGTCGCGGTTACTGTTTCCTGCGTTGCGCAACTTAACCGTGACGCGAAGACCGCGCCGGGAAATACTTTCGTAGCCCCAATCCAATTCGCAGGCGTTTTTTAATTTTCTTTTTTCCCTCTTCGGAAGTGTTTGGTCTCTTCGACATATACTCGTTAGTTCGGGCGAATTTTTTATATTGATTTAACAGCTAGTTGATATTATTTACTTTAGCCATAAATTGATTATTTTGATAGTCAGCCAGAAATTAACGTCACTATTAAAAGTACGGTACATACGAAAAAATTGTAAACATTAATAGTTTTAAGATATGCTATCATAATTCTCAAAAAATAAATATTAATACGATTCTGAAGAGAATCGTCGTTGTGTGACGACAAAATAAGTTCAAAATTTTTGTATCTCCGATTGTATATATATTTTTTTTCGCAAACTGTTTCTCAGTGAGGAGTTATGTTTCGGGTAATTAGAATAAAAAAATACTTGTAGTTACGTTAATAATGTCATAGGAACAGAGTATAAAAGTTCAAGTTAGGTAACATGAGAGACATGTGTCCACTTCCTTATAGAGTGCAGATTGCGCTGAATCAGGGGGCAACGTTCTCCAAGATGCTTTCTAACCTTTCGCCTGGACGAGGATAAAATAGTTCCTGCAGATCGATATTTCCACAATCCACTCACAGAATATGTTTAGCAAACTTCAGTGCCGTTTGGGACGAAAATAATGAATCAGTTATACGATAGCTATTTCATTAGAACGGAAAATATTCGTAAGTTGTAACTTCTAAACTCGTGGCTATGATCTTTCGAATAGCACCAAAATCCTTTATCAAAATTCCATTATTTTGTTTTACACAAATCTGGGGGAGACTTTATATACTCATTGTATTAATTAGTTCGTATACGTCTTGAATTAACGTCCACAATTAGTTATATTGTTCGTTATTAGGGCAAAATATTTATAAATATTATGTATATATTATGGGAGGGGACCCCACCGACTTTTCGACCCTTCGTTCGACCCTTCGCCCAGTCCAAAAAAAGGGCTGTTTCGCCATTAACCTACGTCTTAGCCACACTCATCATTTCATATACCTAACAACGAAGCGTTGCTACCGACAAAGCTCAACAATGAGAATAAAGCACTCACCGATGCAGAGGCGCGGTCCCTCCCCGAAGGGCAGGTAGGTGAAGGGCGGGCGCTGGGCCTTCTGCTCCGGGCTGAAGCGCTCGGGGTCGAAGCGCTCGGGCTCCGGATAGTACTT
This sequence comes from Gryllus bimaculatus, assembly GCA_017312745.1. NCBI lineage: Eukaryota > Metazoa > Arthropoda > Insecta > Orthoptera > Gryllidae > Gryllus > Gryllus bimaculatus. The sequence continues at coordinate 12,451,032 of BOPP01000010.1, read as the reverse complement.
GGCGTCGTGGTGCATGGCGTACACTGGCACCATCACGCGCAGCCCCTTCTCCAGCACCACCGACGACCCGGGGACAGCGTAGTCGCGCGTGCACTGCCGCACCAGCACGTGGCCCGGCGGGTACTTGCGCAGCGCCTCTGCAAGTGGAAGAGGGCGTCGCAATACGTTCGCAAAACGAAGGAAAGAAAAGCAAAACAGGGGCAGAAAAGAAAAGTAACAAAGAAGAAGGAAAGAAAAGTTAAAAAGAAAACAGAAAGAAAAATAAGTTCGAAAAAATAACATAATCCGTCATGTAATAAAAATATCTCATTGCTCGCACAAAACCTTTACGATAATATATGCCGTGGTAAGATATCGTATACTGATTTATTATTATTATTATTATTATTATTATTATTATTATTATTATTATTATTATTGTTGTTATAATTATTACTACACACAAGCGGAAGGAATTTGTCCCTTGTAATTACTTTGTGCAATATAGAATTCACATTCTTTATTTTTAAAATTGTGAAAGAATAAGAGTGATTTTATTTGAATAATGAAGAAAAATAAAGGCGGCTATTTCACGCGGATCATAATTCGCAATCTCCTCCATAACGAGCGAGATTTGTAAATGGTATTAATAGAAACGGTGATTTAAAGTTACGATCAATCCAAGTGTTGCTGATAAAATAAACATTCACAAACACTCGCAGAAATATTTGGCCGTCGGTAAGTTTCAGTGATTTCTATCAGGATAATAATTAAGATAAACAAATGTGAAGGGTTCTGATAAATCGGAGAACTCGGAAGCCTACACATGTTTTGCCGTGAACACTTATCGGTGTGAATTTCAAAGGAGTGCACCTTCTTTGCCGTCCGGTTCGGAATGATTCATAAGACCAAAATTTTGGAGAAAGTTCAGAAAAAATTTTCTTGCTCTTCCAGAGATTTCAAAAGGAATAATTCACTTGCCTTAAGTAATGAACTTCTCTTCGGCAGAATTTTCTAACATTCTCCCATATTTCTATTAAAATACAATGTGTATGTACTCGAAATAATTAACCTTCAATTTTGTTGTTGTTGTAAAGGCAATTTCTGAAGCTGATTACCCAGCATGCAAATAGTTCTCACCTGATAGAACTTTGTCCAGATAATCCATCTCCTGTACGGCGTCGTAAGTGAGTTTTCCCCCGCATTTCTCGTAAGTGGCGTCAACTTCTTCTCGCAGCTTTTCCTGGATATCAGGGTTCACCGCCAACTCATGCAGGGCGAAACTCATGGTAGTGGCAGAAGTTTCGAAACCAGCCAGGAAGAAAACAAAGGCCTGAGCGGCCAACAGGTTGTCAGTGAGCTCTGGAGGAGAGAAAGAAACATTTAATTATTCTACCTAGAAGATGCATTCTCGTAGAACGACTATGAACATTTGATCTGATAATATAGTACATATTTTTAATAAAATATTTAGCAACAAGCAAAGGGTTTAAATGTAATTAATATTAATAATTTATAAATTTTGTTCACGTTCGACTATAATTTGCAAAATATGTTTATTGTAAATTGCTTCTAGGGAGACTTACCTAGATCGTCGTCGTCACGAAGTTTTCCATTTTGAGTACCATGACCGTTGGTTAGTTTGCTGCCATTCTGCATGGCAAAGCCATTTTTCTGCGGAGTGTCGAAGAAATTGTTGTTGATCAGAGGATCGTATTCCTGTTCAATTTTTCCGTTCTTCATCTGAATAAGCAATTGCAAGAAATCGTTCCTCTTGACGTTGTTCTTCTCGCGGTATTCCACGGTGTCCTTCACCGCCTGAGTGAAGAAAGCGGTGGTGTCCTCGCTGACCATTCTCACTCGCAAAACCTTAGCAAGCGCCGGGATGAGTAGTCCCAGGAACCGGCGGATGTCGTTTATAACAGACGGATCAAACACTTTCTTGCCCATTTTACGGAACTCGGATTCACTCTCAGACATGCTGTTCAGTTGCAAGCCGAACGCGCAGGTGCCAATCACGTCAGTGGTAAACTTGGCCAAGACCTCTCGCAGCTCAACGCTTTGGCTCGCGTTAGCCACGTCGGCGAGATACATCTGCAGCTGCGAAGAGCACTCTTCCATGAGGTGGAACATCATCTTCATCTTGCCGGAAGTGAAGGTGGGGGTCATCTTGGTGCGCAGCTTGCGCCATTTGGAACCTCCGAGATTGAAAAGATGGGCGGAGAGGGGGTCCTTGTCCTCGTCGAAATTGTGACCTCGGTCCTGGAAATACAAAAAACTTGGTTAAAAATTCTCTACTAACCAATATTGAAATTTGGTTGAATTTTTCAAAGAATTATACCACCAAATTGAACGTGAGTGTTAAGTAAATCGCGTGTGGTTGCGCTAGTTTTTACTTGTTAGTTTATGTCAGAATTCAACAGATATGTTTTCTTGTAATGTAACCACACGGAAAACATGATATTCGAGTATACTCTCTTTCTCACCTGAAAGTGTCCGAAATCCTTGACTAGAACGTTCTTGACGAGTTCAGGATCGATCAAAAGCATAGACGGCGTTCGGGACATAAAAATCCCAGCGAATCGCTTGCCCTCGAAATGGCGGTAGAGACCGGTTAACACGTCCGCCATGGACTTCTTCAAGAGCGTTATCTCCCTCACATTTCCAAAGAAGGGTTCGGGCTGCAGGTATGGCACTCCTCGCTTCTTCCAGTAGTCGAAGTTAGAATTGAGATAGTAGCACAGGGCCGCCAGCGATATTGCTAGTGCGCCCAAGGCGTAGGTAAGCAGAGAAAGTACGACGTTCATGGCTTGGAAACTCGTATGAATCAGCTTTATCTGAAATAAAATAATAATAACAATAATAATAATAATAATAATAATAATAATAATAATAATACCAAAAACCAAGCAGAAAAGCAATATACACTGCACCTGAATTTTGGGGCGGAGTGAAGCTACGTTACAAGAGAACGAAAATGAAAATTTAGTGACAAAAAAGTATTCTAATGTAATAAGAATTCATTGCTATATACAAAATTCATAAATAAATAAAAACCTGTTTATTCAGAAAAATAATTGTTTTTTTGAAAATGTTTAATGTGCTCTAAACTAAACGGGCCTCGAAATATAAAATTGCGTGGTATGAATCCAGGAGGAATTACGAGAAGGCTAATCTAGACTAATTCAACCAATGAATTAAATAGTAACCACTTCCATTGCAACTGTAAACATATTTTCTAAATAACCATTTCTCTCCGCATGTGACAGAAATGCATGCCAAGGAAGAGATCCTCACCTGCAGAAGAGTGTGGTGGCTAGGCCTAAACTGTTGATCTTCTGGGTTCCGTTCCACACCTTATATGCAACACCTTATCGATTTCCCCAGCCGTTGGCACATCTGGAGGAGCGCTTATCGCAGAATTCGCTCATTCTCTGTCACCTTCTCCGCGGAACAAAGGTCGTCGGTACATCCTGTCCAAATCTGAGCATCGCACTTACTAAACGTAAGTGATCTTGGAACTTGCAATGTTATAACATATTTCACTGGACAAGGTCCACAGGAAGTGCGCGTTCGAAGATTCCCGAACTTTGATTTATCTTTCTGTACCGAGAATTAAATATCGGTCTGTAGAGGCGTTTCGAGATACTAAACATTGTTCAATATTTTATAAAAGTACCTTTCATATGCATTAAAAAGTTTTATGTGTTTGTATATTATCTACTTCATAACTTACGTAAAAGTTATGCTACTAGGTAAATTCAGTAAATTCTGGATGTATAATATAGAGTTTTCATTCATTCATGCATTTATTGAAATCTACGAGTTCATCATTATGTTTTCCTAAATGCAAAAGCGTTCACTACAATAGCAAACTAATTTGCGATGTAATAAATAAATTGATAAACGTTACAGAAAATCAAATCCCGGTATAATTATTGACATTTATGGTTATAACGATGCAATCAGATAATCACAAAAGTCCTGAGAAACACTAGAGTCCAATTTATTTGTAATTTGTTACTTGAACGGGGACATAACAATGGTACATTTGCCCATACATTTTAGAAGAATAAAAGTGCAGAAATAATTTAGAAGTATTTTCTTGGCAAGTTACAAAAATATTTCTATATTCGAGGTTAATCGTGCAAAAATTTCGCACATTTGTACACGTAAAGGATAATGAAATACTACAATTTTTTAACCTATATACGTTTTAAATGACGTGTTTGAGCAGGATCAGCTTTAACACAATAACTGATTTTTTGTAATATTTTTTGAACATTATTTTGAATCGACAGCAGTGACGCACCAATTTGGATTCTCTCTCTACCGCAAGGGCAGAAAACGTAACGGAAAACAGTATCGTGACCTCGACCGCCTCAACCGTCAAAGACCTCCAGAAGTCACTGTTAACACCATGCTTTCATGTACACAATTGAAAATTTAGAGTAGAGTAAATTTCTCTTAAACGCTAAGCTTGGAATAACACGCCTAAAATATCACATTTTGTAGATTATGGAATAGAAAAACCAAACCTATGTCTCTATACAACACGAAAATCTGGTTTTAAATCTCTAAAACTCATCGTATGCGAGTTTTGCATGATAGTAGTGTGCTGCGGCGTGTTGCTAATTGCATCTGCTCGCTGTGTATTATTTAATTTCATAAATTTGAAAACACATATTATAGTAAGCACGATAAAATTCTAGCTTTCTGCACTCCTTTTCCATATGAACTTCATATACACCAAATCAGACATTCTTTCTGCGCGTATTATGCGGGGCAAAATAATGTTTTCTCTTCACGTACTCTTATTGATGAAATGTGCGCGAAATTAAAAATTCGTAGCTTACAAAAAGTTCCAAAATGTACCGCACTAGTTTGTTTCCTGTTCTCTTCGGTTTTTAAAAGACCACTAGGACCTCTCGAGGTACCTACCGCTCCTCTGGGACGAAGAGTACCTTCGAATTCCCCGAACATGGCAGAGAACAACCTCGGCCCTGCACCCTCAAGGAATACTTTCCCTCAGTATTCCTCGCTCCCAATTGTTTTCGGTGTGGAATCCAATTCCTCAATATTAAACACACAGATTGCGCACGGTTGCCTGTCAAGCCTAGCAATTATGGAATGATAATGAGCAATTTTTCATTTTAAGCCGTGCAGACGACGTCATGGTTGCCGCATGAGTGAATTTACTGCGCGAAATTACATGGATTCTAGAATATACGTTTTGAATATTTTCTTCGTAATCTTATAGATTGATTAAAAAACTGATGAAAACATATTTTCATTTATTGTGGTAATTTACATCTAATAACTTCAATATATTTATATTTTAAAATTAAATTAATTCGTTCTTATTTTAATGTTTTAGAATATTGGTAAAAAATGAATTATTTCAGCAAATGTTGAAAAGAAATATCCATGTTTCCTAACACTAAACTAATACCCCCTACCCCTATGTGAAGCTCCCTCATAATCCCTCCCCCATTTGCGTTACGAAAGTAATGGAAGACCCCTAAGAGTTGTTTTGTTGAAAATTAGCAGTTTTCCTCTGCACAATTACAATTACACTCACGATGTTAGGGCGAGAAAATAAAGCCAGCGACAAAATGTTTACTGTGGAGTGTATTTCGCAAGACCTTGCATCACACAAGTATGCTCCTTTAAAAAAAATCGAAGGTGTTAAATTTGCGTGATGAACAATGCTACTAATCAGATTGCCCCGTTGATTTTTTTTTGTAGGTTCTATTAATTCTTTTGGGCGAAATGTGAAATGTAAATGTGAGCTTTATTCCCTCTGGGGGGTCATGTCCCTCTCGCCATGACGCACGTGACTTAACCTTTCTCCCGCCTAAATAAAGCTCTACTTCAAAAACCTTGTATAAATAAGTATTATTGTGAGGTGGTATTTGGTAATTTTAATCCTCGGTTATTGAGAACTTTATATCATATATCAGTGCGTCAAATACCCCTAAAATAATGATTCGAAATTCAAAAAACGGCAATATTTTAGTCGTGAAAAATATTACATTAAGTTACATCCCCTTAATATAATTGAATATTTCATGTTTGATGTGTAAGAATAATATTGCGGATGAGCTGCGTTGGTGAATTTGAGGGCAATGTGTTCCATACGAAACAGTATTAATTAATCAAGAATGGTTAAACTGAACTGAACGGCCTTCAAATGCAAAAAAATATTTTTGTAAAATCTTGAAATGCATATGGATCATTGGCATCGCTTTACTCAAAAGGAATAAAGAAATATCGCCAATGACCCAAGTGCGTTGTTTATTCAATTCTCAAATCGTCTTCCCTTGAGGTATCTATTTCAAAATACAAACTGCGTGTCGCAATGACATGTGAACTCTTATTAAATTAGGTAAATATTGAAAACATAGCGGAAGCCCATTCTTGAAGGAAGAAAAACATTTATAAATTTGTTCATTCATTTTAGTTGATATGTCCCAAAACACGTGTGAAAAATAACATTATTTTGCGTTTCCTGAAATATGATTACCTCTTTAACATGATACACATCCTCGATTTCTAAAAATTACTATATAGTAAAGTTAAACGAATTTATTTTTATTTCCATTACTTTTTTATTTTTCTATCAGCTAATATAAGCAAGAAGTTATTTTTATTTGGACATTGTTCCCTTAATTCCTTACAGGAAATGGCTTACTGAGTTTATCTTTCGATCTCTTGGAGTAGTTTCCTATCATCTGAACAAGAGATTTCCCAATGTGATTTTTTCGAAGAAAGATGCAGATCTAATGATAAAAGCGTATTGTGTTTTTAAGTTATTACATCTTGCCAAACAAAATTTTTCAGAGAAAGATGCAGATCTGTTGATAAAGTATTATTGTGTTTTAAAGCTATTGCATTGCCGACAATAGATTTTTGTGTTAAAGTTTGTTCTTGCTGCCTACACTGTTAGAAATGTTATTAAATGTAATGTAGATTAATGTATTGTACATGAAACGTAATGAAATATAGTATATTAAAAAGCTTAATATAATTGTACATTAAATTTAAAGCATAATTTAAAATCAGTGTAGATTTAATAAAGAGGTTCTCCCGTTTCCCGGCCTCTCCTCATTCATATTGTATATTCATAATCTCCAGTCCATCATCAAGATCATTAATTCATTCCTTCAAGATATGACCATGAAGTTTTGACTCTTACATTATAATGTACATGTGTACATTAAATTTACTGAGCGTTCACGATAAATTACTTTCATGTAGTTTACATTAAACGAATGGAAATATTTTTGACAGTGAACGATCATGAAATTGTGGGACAGCATAAGCTGCCAGTCTTTTTACAGGAATTTCCAGATTGGAGTGCTTTCCGAAAACACTCGAGTCGGGAGAGTCGTCTTCTAAAGAGGTCTACCTTCCTGTTATTTCAAAATCAAAACTTTCTTATCCTTTTTATAATAACATTTTTTTACAAAAGAAGTAAAATATAAATTAGGGGTTTCCTCTCGCTTGAGACAACTGTGCCTCTATAAACATTACCATCCCAGGTAGTAATTTCTAATTTCCCAGTAACCCTCAGATTATTACAATTATAATTACTATTATTATATTAAATTATAATTAATCATCATAATTATTCTCGTTAATATTTGCCCATTTACAAAAAACTTAACAATCTAAAGGTAGCAACGACCAAAAAACAATCTCAACCAAACCATACCCAAAATTAGAGGCTAATGTTAAGCTAATTAAATGCTCTATTCCCGAAATTTGGGTTCTTTTGGATTTTCCAAACACGTGGACGCTGCTAGCTTTAGTCTAAAACTAGCAGCACGCTCCTAGAAAAAACAACTTCTTGTCATTGTAAGACAACGCAAACACATCGAAAATTAAAGGTTACTTTTAGGCTCTAGGGAAAAAATTGTTCCCCTTCATATTTTCCAAAAATTAGGACAAGAGAAACAATTGCCATAGGTTCTTATGGGTGAGTAAATACGAAAAACAAATATCTCAGAAAACTAGCGATGCTAAAACAAACAGCATATAACAGCATTTCTCGCCATTAGTAATGGTTATGTAATACTATTTATACCATAATTTCTCTCCGAATTATTTTTTGCAAAACTCATTTGAAATCGTAGAGTTTTTGTTGCGAAAAATAAACAATATGCAAGAAAGTAAAATATTTAAAAGTGAATCAATAATACGATACTAATAGCGTTGGACAACAATTAGATCGAAAGATATAGTAATTATTAAACACTATGGTATTGTAATATTCATTATTTCTGTTTTATTTTTAGTAAACATTACATTGTTCAGTTTATATATTAACTGTGCAAATGTTTGATGGTCTTAATCTCTTACACTAACTTACACTACCTTAAACTAACTTAAAATTAGGCATATTAAAATTATATAAAATCATATTTAAAAAATATAGCGCGAGAGGAAGAAGGAAGTACCTCACGCACGTATGATTCCAGATTTGCGATCATTTTATAGAATGAATGGAGGGGATAGCTATTATTAATTATCGTTTGCTAATTGGGGTTTTTGCCTAGTTTATAGAAGGATGATGCTTGAATTTGGAGAAGGTTTGTGTAAAAATTGTGCTGTTTGATTCTTTATTGTAAGCTGTTTGGTTCTTTATTGTGTTTATATTTAATTCATTACGCAGTTGATTGTTACTGATTCAGTAAGGATCGTAGTTGAATTAGTTAAGTTTTGGCTTGTTGAGTTTTTACCTCCATATGTTGCTTCCAGATGAGTGGAACATTGAAGTTTAAGCCCAAATATTTTATTCTTTTTTTTGCTTGGTGGCCAGTTGATGATGTCATTATTTATTAAGAATGGAAGAGGGTGTATGAATGGTTTTAATGTGAACATCTTTGCTACAGATTTTCTTGGATTCAACTTTATTTTCCAGATATTAGCCCAATTTGCAAGAAGATTTTAGTGATTCTGAAGCTGTGTTTGAAGAATTGTTTAAGAGTTCCCTAGATGTATAGTGCAGTGTTATAGGCAAATTGGGCGGTGTTTATTTGTGCTGAAGTAAGAATATCTGCAGTGTATATATTGAACAACGTGGGAGAAAGTGGTGAACCATGGGAACCTCAGCAGTGATTTTCCTTGGATTAGAGCAGTGACTGATACTGAAAATGTTATATTTGTTATATAGCTAAGGATAACAAATACTGGATATTTTGGTGTAACTATTAATATTAATTTAAAATGTAGAGCTGGACGTCATATTCCGTCTAATGCTTGCCAGATGTCTACGAATGCTGGGATGGTATGTTGTCCCTTTTGAAATGCAGTGTGAATGTGTTCCGTAAGCCTTAGTAGTGATGGGTGGAAGAGTATTGTGACTTGAAGCCAAACAGGTGATGTGATATACTGTTTGTTTTCTTGATATGTTTGTTCAATCTCATGAGTATTAATTTCTCTAAGATTTTTGAGAGTATAGGTAGCAGGCTAATTGGTCTGTAATTTTCTAGTTTTAATAAATAAAACAACAAGCTGACATTGAAAACACGAATCTAAACATTATCCTTACACATCTGAAATCGTTTCATGTTATGTATTTCTAAAAAATGTGTATTTCATCCAACAATAAAGACAATGATGAAAATGAGCGCAATCGCAGGCTCAGATTTACAACCCGTGCGCAAATCAACCACTACAATGGCGGCCACGCCCCCTTTCAATTTATCCTCTCTTTAACAGTCCGTCCACGAAATAGAAGGGGTTCCAGGAAAACTGCTGATAACGTCTCAAGCATTCTAGTAAAAATAGTGGTGCAACATCACATACTTTCTCACATTATTTCTAAATTTGCAATTTCAAAATTTCAGAAAGTTCCACGAAAATTCTGTCTGCACCATTCTTTTAAGCGTCCATTGTTTTAGTCGTATAAAAAATAGAAAAATGGTGCCGTTTTTGAGAAAACAATTGTTCAAGAAATTTTAGAAGTTGCCTAAATTTCACACAAAATTACGGGAAAACTACTTTTATTTTTTAAAAATTGTACTTGCCTGTACTTCATGATATCTTTAAGTAACATATTGGGGGGAAATTGAATCTTCAATATTGTAGTCGTAGGAAGACGCCGAAGAAAATTGAACTTGTGCAAATTTTCCGATTAACAGGGATTTTAACGAAAATGAGGCCATTCTTTTAAGCGTCTTTTACGCTCTCCGAGGACATAGTTTAACCCAAAAATTTGGAAACATTTTTCAGAAAATTCTGAAAAGTAAATGAGGTAATCATGTAAATTATCCTCCAAAATGAAAATGTCCGTTTCAAATTCGAAGGGTCTAAAGTTCCTTTAAATCTATCTGAAAATATAAATTTTGGAAAAAAATCGGCGGGACTGTATAGGCGGTATCAGACAGGCGTTTTGCCTTCATTTGATTTTTCGGTATTAAGGACTCTCAATATATTATATAAGAATAATATTTATCCACTTTTTCATTACCTGGGCCCGGCAATAAGAATTTTTGTCAAAAATTTGCTGTTTTTCTTCACATGATTACAATCCTTTTTCATTGTGTCAAAGGGCGTGAGAATAAAAATCGATTTATGGCAAAACGTCTGTCGGTCTGTCATAAACCGTTCAGCTGATTCTCCAAAACTGATGTTCGCCAAATTTAAGATTTAAAGGAACTCGAGGCGCTCTGCATTTGAAATGGTTAATTGGATTTTTTGGTGGTACTTTATTTGAAACTTCAAATCCAAAATTTTATGAAAAATGTCTCCGAATTATTTTATTACACTTTATCCTCGCATAGTCTAAAGACACTTGACTCTGACCACAGACGGACAGAGACATACCTTTGGCCGTCAATCGATTTTTTAATATCAAGGACCCACAAAACTTGGATTCTGACTCCACATCGTGTTGGAGGATGTAATTTACTATACGAGTAATTTACTATAGTCGTATATAGGAACAAGAACACTTTTGCGTTACCAGGACCTGGCAATAACAGTTTTTGTGTCGAAAAACTTTGCAGCACAATTACAATACACAATACAATACGTACGTAGAGCGAGATAGTTAAAAATGATCTGGATGTAGTGACGGAACCTAAGAGCTAATTAGGGGTCCCTGATAGAGGGAGAAATTAATGATTACACCAAAGATTAAATGTTAGGAAATTTTCCTTGAATATTCGTGATACACTTAGAAATGACGTTGGTTTACATCTATCATTCCGTTCTGAGGAGATAACTACATTTGTTACGTAGATATACTTTGGTTTTCCCAAGTTTATAGACGTTTACAAGAACATTATTCCGTTCGTTGATTCCTACATCTTTAAAAACCATTTGCTTCTTCACTTGTTCTCAAATTACACAATATGGCAGGCATCCCATTAGGTAGTGTAGCCAACAATGTTCATGTAAAATAATATTTACGTTCTACTATTAGAAAACCGAAAAAATGAGAAAATTTCAAAATAATGTACTTTGGGCAGCGATAGATGGCAGCTGGCACGAGTATGTAGAAAGTCCGAATATTTTGCCAAGACAACAGGAAATTGTAAACTAATGCGGGAAAGTCTGCCGTTGTGGCATCACTAATTAATTACTCGTGTACATACGTATATACAGAGTAATATACGTAGAATCGAGAAAGTTATGTTATGCTGCGGAAACTCCATTTCGAGACTCCAACGGAAATACACGTTAGGGGGTCCCCTGACCACGAAAAAGATTTTCCCCAAAAAATGTCCGTCCGTCCGTCTGTGAACACACACTAGCGTCAATAGGCTTGCCGACTCAATGATCTGTGACGTCACAAAAATCTGCTCTCCTGCTCAGAGCCGAGCCGGGGAGCAAAGGTGGTGCCGGACGCGGCGGCGGGCGTAGTGTTCCAACGATGGTAAAGGAGGTTCACTCGATTATTACGTTTTTGAATGGTAATTATTAATTAAATGTTTGTGATTCAATAAAAATGTTAAAAACGAACGTAGATTATTTCATAACACAAAGCAATATCCGACTCTATTTATCGTAACCAGTACTGTAATTCAACTTCCATTCCTCTAACACATAACATTTTTGGAAAAGACAGTTTTAATATTCTAATACAATACTTTATACAATGTTATATAACAATTTTAGTTCATACCGAACCAATAACAAAGGCACACAAAATAAAAAAGTTGCAAATAAGTACTATAAAAAAGGCACAAAGATTTGACACATATTTCTCTGTGTACGTCAAACGCTGAATTCAAATCCGACGGCAGAATTGCACCTCCACCTTCTATATATTTTATTGCGAAAAAATTTACAATTCACAATTTCACGGTGGTTTTTCGCGAAGTAAAAAAAGTTGGAGGGTGATGGCGCAATTCTGACTTCAGAGCCGAATTAAGTGCGTCAATATACGTAGAGAAACATGTGTCAAGTCTTTAGATCTCACAATACCCCCCCCCCCCAAAAGAACATACAATTTTTCGCAGTTCAAAAAGAAGTAGGTGTGCTGGCGCAGTTCTGACTTCAGATTCGAAATCAGCTCGTCGAAATGCATAGAAAAGCAAGTATAAAGTCTTCGGGTCTGAAAACTTTTTATTTTGTATGCTTGTATTGTTAATGTTAACAAATAGATACCTGGGAGGGTTACTAGGAAAATTTCGACTTCAGGCTTGATAATTTATACATTTTTGTTTCAGATTGTTGTAAATATTCGTGATTTTCAATTTATTTTCCATAATCTTCTATCTGCTAAATCCTTTTCTCATTTCATGATTGCAGGATATCTGAAAATTCCCGAACAATATTTTCATCTTGCGGGTTTCTCTGAATAGCAAAGCTGCGTAATGCCACTATCGGTTGAACTCTTTAATATACTGCAGTTCTTTCGAATACACTAAACACATCGCCATTGTTGCGGTATCTACAAAAGGAAACTTTTGTTTCTTCTCAAACGGAAAGAAAATTAATGGTTGTAGATGGTCTTTTACTCATGTTCCGTGAAACCTCGGCACAGGCCCATTGGTTGTCGTTATCGGCGACCCTCTCTGCCCTCTCGCTCCAGCTCCCCCTTTGCTGGCACCGCTTCCCCGAGAAGGTGCTCGCGAAGGGCAACGTAGTTCCGGCGTCATTTCTCCGCCAGCTGGCAAACGCTGGTCTATACAAAGCGTAGGACTTGTTCCAAATTGAACAAAAAAAACTGTCGATCTGGCTCGATTCGAAGTTTTGAGATATTGAAAAAATAGTTGTAGTACTGTGAATATTTTACACTATTAGACGGTCTCTCGCATCCCAGTTTCCATCTAAGTCTGTCACTGCACTCTTCTGCAGTTAATCCTCTTCTAGCCATCGCCTGCTCAAACACCATTTTCTCAAAAACGGCTCCAAATTTTTTCCTCAAATATTTCGAAAGGATAGTGCTAATTGCTTGCAGTCTTAAATATGTCATAAATTCCACTTGTGGGTTTATTTTTTTTTTAATTACACAAATTTAATTTTTTTGAAGATTTCTCACGCCGTTAATGAGCACATTTTCAGCAATTTGTAAACACTATTTTATTTGCAAGTTAAAGTGCATTAAATGTCTTCTAATGAAGTTTTTCGAAAACTCAAAAATGTTCTGCGAAAACAAGATTCAAATTTCACAGTAATGCTTAACCGCCATTTACTTAAAAACGGCTCCAAATGTTTCATTTAAAATTGCCATTTACGAGAATAGTTTTATTCTTCTACAATAATTTTAAAGTAATATTAGGGTTCTACAAATTGGAAACAAAAAATGAAAAAATTCCAAAAAAAATGTATTTTCTGCGGCGATAGAAGGCAGCTGCAGAGGCGTAACGCAATGCGAGCGGGTCCGGGTAAAAATGGGGTTATTTTTATTATTTAGGGTACTGATACTACTTGTGTTTGCAATACTTTGTCATAAAGGGGAACTAGATAAAAGTTTTGCGAGTGGGCCGGCGTCATTTTGTTACTCCACTGGGCAGCTGGAAAGAGTATATGGCAAGACCGAATAGCTAGCCACACCAAAGAAAATAGAAAACGAAGACGAGAAAGTCTCTGCCGTACTGTAACACCACTAGTCTTCCCTTTCATGAAATCTAAAACTATTCTTATGAGACTCCGGTACACAGGAAACTGTTGTTAAATTCTCACGACCTTTGTACTTCGAAACTTCATAAGGAATCACAAGGAAATATTAAATTCAGTCCAGCAGTATATCAATACATTATCTAAAATTCAAACCAACTACATGGAGTTCATAAAAGGCCAAGACCTTTTTAACAGTAGAGAAATAAGTTTTGATTACCGAACAAAATATTCCGTTGACGACAAAATAAGTTCACAGGAGCAAACTATTCAGATTCACGGGACACTGAGCTGTCTGGCACCGAGGGACTGAACAGTCACCTCCCAGTAGGTTTTGATTGCGAATCCTGTTCGTGTTTATAATTAAACATTAACAACTGCTTGCTTTTTCCCACTATGGAACACTACCTCTCTTGCGCCTTACGGTTGGTGGATCACACTTTAATTTACTTTCAATAAGATAACAGTCAATAAGAAATTTGAATGAGTGGTGAAACAATTATTCTTGTCATAAACTGCAAAATACGTCAATTTGTGTCGTAAGCTACCCTTTTATGAATGATTTATAGAAACGGAAAAGGTAGCTTATAATGCTGGGATACAAAAAATTTATAATACTACATTGTGTAAATCCTTCATGAAAAGTAAAAACCTTAAATTAAGAAGGGAGCCTATTGAATGCTTAATAAATATTAACCGCTCGCTGAATCTCGAGAACTGTGGGTGGGTTACTCGCTATTTGCTGGGCGCCAAATATGTGGCGTGGCGCTCATCCTACCACGTATGTTGGACTCGTCAAAGAAAGCGAACATTCGCCGAGCACCTCGCCTATTTCGAAACGGGTGAGCAATCTCTCCTACTCGCAGAATGTACAATCTGTCGGACCGCTTAATGAAGAAAATAGAATCGTCAAACTCAGTTCAAAGTCGAAGTCGCAAGGCAAAGTACAAAAAATTAAAATTACAACGCGACAGTTTCGGAACTTGATTTTCTTGGCATGAGTCACAAGACAGATCCTATTGTCTCCTTCGAGTACTCTTTTTTCCTAAAAGTAGAGCGAATCGATAAGTGGACATGGAAAGAATTGATCTCATGTGTTATCGAAGGCAATATTTTAAAAGGTTTGGCCGCTAACAGGTGGCTAACAGGTGGTCCCTCTCGCCGTACTTCCCTCCTGTCTCCGTCGCGCAGCTGTCTCCTGGGCTACTCGGCCTTGTCCCGCTTAACACGGCAGCGCCCAGCAACAATGAAGTCCAAGTGGATTGGGAATCGCATTTAACTGAACCACCATCTTGTGCATCTAGTGAAGTCACAAAAAAATTAATAGCATAAAAACTTTCTCCGTGCAACAATACGTAGATACGGCAACTAGCATGGAGATCGGTCATTTGGTCACCTTCCTATGCCGTACTCTATGGTTCTACCGCACCGCTACTGGCCTCTGGCGAAATTTATTAGGAACCTGTCTCTTAGCGACAGGCGAAAAATAAAGATCGTGGTACATCTACCAGCAATATTAATAAAATCATTTATTTTCCGCATTTGCGTTGTATTAAACTACCAAAATCTGCAAGAATACTGCACCAAATCTTGAAGACGAGCCTGTAAGTTTTTCGTATCAATTCATACATTTCTTTTCGTCGATCGATGTCGATTACATGTCGTTGAATTCACTTTCATTTACACAGATTTTACTGTATTCTTACAAGTAAATTAAAGAAAAATTTGGAGTCGTTTTTTGGAAAATTTTAAAAATGTCCGGGGGTTTCAGGTAAAGTACCTCCACATTTTAAAGACTTTCTTTCAAAATCTCAAAAATTCGACTCGAGCCAGATTGAAAGGGGTTTCTTCGATTTGGAAAAATCCTACCTTATGGTTTAGGCGCTAGTAGTATTCACAAGCGGACGGACAGACGGACGTTTGGAAAAACACTACTTTTTCGGTATCAGGATATTTCCGTTGAAAACTCGAAATATATTTACCGCAGCATTACATAACTTTCCCTATACTACATATAATACTCTGTATATATGTACGTATATGGGAAAGGTGAAATGTATCTTCACATTATTGGAGTTGTAGAAAGACGCCAAAAAAAGTGTTTCTTTTTTTTTCAATTTTCGAAAAATCTGACTTTTTAACCAAAATGAGAATTGCGTCATTCTCTTAATCGTTCTTCAGGCTAAACAACAACAAAATTTAATCAAAATCGATGGCGCCTTTTTTTTAAAAATTATGAAAATGTTCCAAGGGCTTCATGTAAAGTACCCCCAATACTAAAATATCTATTTCAAATTCAAGGGGCCACGTCATTAGCCGAATCGAGTGGGGAATATCAATTTTGGAGAAAATCGACTTCACGGTTTAGCAAGCGTTGTTAACAGACAGACCGGCAAGCAGATGTTTAGCCGTCAATCGATTTTTTTGGTATCAACAAGCGATAAAAGTACATGTTATTTAAACTTTTATTAAGGTTAGTTCTAAATGCTATGAGATGACATAAACACCAAATTCCTCTATTCTTTTGTTTTTTCAAAAACTACAAATATGTAATTTTTGTCGTGTTTCTCACGTCGTTGATATTTATATTATCAGGAATTTGTTCACATTATTACCTTTATGAGTATATATGCTTGAAATAATGTCAGACAAAGTCTCTCGAACACTCAACATTTTCTGTGAAAACTAACTCATTATTTCGCATTTTCAAAAACGTTCAAATGCCATTTTCTCAAAAACTGCTCCAAATTTTGTCTTCAAACTTTTCGAGTAGATAGTGATAATTCCACTCTTTAATACAACATAAAGTTCATTTTGGGGTATTTTTTGTTTATTCTAAAATTATACAAATGTAATTTATTTGGAAGATCTCTCACGTCTTTAATATGGACATTTCCACCATTTTGTATACACTATTGTATTTATTAGTTAACGTGTTAAAAAGTATTAGTTAGTGCGTTAAATGACTTCTGATAAAGTTTTTCGAAAACTCAAAAAATTTACCGTGAAAAAGATCAAATTTTGAATTTACAGTAGCGCTTAAACGCTATTTTCATCAAAACAGATCCACGTTTTTGAAGGAAAATTGCCATTTAGGGAGAGAGTTTACTGTTCTTTAATATTCATAAAGTAACATTTCTGTTTTACTATTAGGAAACCCAAAAATTGAGAAAATTTAAAAAAAAAAAAAAAAAGTACTTTGAGCGGCTATAGACGGCGGCTGGCAAGAGTATGAGGCAAGCCGAATAGCTTGCCGAGACCAACGAAAATAAAAAAACGAATACGGGAAAGTCTGTGATATTTGTAGCACCACTAGTTCACTATTTTTTTTATTAGATAGTGTGAAGGGCGTTTAACTGAATGGTATGGGTCTCATGTTCTTTCAAAAAACCCTAATTATTCGAAAAATGCAAGCGGTCATATTTTTTTTTTGAGTCTTTCTACAACTACAATAATGAAGAGAGTTCCCCCCCTCAATGAAATCTGTTTCTTAAAAGATAGATTGTAAAATAAGGTCTTGTACAATTTTTCGAAAATTTGAGTACTACTTTTAGCGAAATTTTGTGATTTTTTTCAAAAAGATCTTGATATTCCCTATACTGTTTCCGCACCACTACTTATTTTTACTTTCTCGCGCTGATGCAGGAACTTCTTAAGAAGAGAAAGTTATGTAATGCTGCGAGAAAAAACGGTGAATTTTCGGCTGAAAAAATCTTAATTCAAGGCTTTGGTGACGAAAAAGTGGATAATTCCAGTTGTAAAATTCAGATTAAAAAATTATCTAATACGTGGTGTAGCTAGAAGCCATGCTTTGGCTCCTAGATACCGAAAAATTGATCGACAACAAACCGTCTGCCAGTCCGTCCATCTCAAAAACGCTAGCGACTAAAAAGTTCAGCCGTTTCTACTTATTTCAGTTTGTACGTAGTGATATACGAAGTATAGGGAAAGTTATGTAATGTTGCGAGAAAACCCGGCGGATTTTCGGCAGAAAATAATTCATTGACAGGCCCTGATAACGAAAGTGCATAAATCCAGTTGTTAAATTAAGGGGAGAAAAAGAATCTCTAACAAGAGGTGTAGCTAGAATCCCTGTGTTGTGGGTCTTTCATACTGAAAAACCAATTGACTGCAAAACGTCCGTCCGTCCGTCCGTCCGTCCGCGTAGCGTCTAAACGTACGATTTTTTTCTTCAAAATAAATATTCGATCTGGTTCCATTCAAGGCGCTGCGATTTTGAAAAACTTTCTTAAATATTGAGGGGTACTTTACATAGAGACCCCCGGACTTTTACAAAATTTTCTCAAAAACAGGTCTAATTTGTTTTCTTTGAATGTGCTGTAAGAATACAGTAAAATACACTTATAAAGACGATATAGGTCATATGTTCACAGTTAACACCGCATTTTCGAAAACTGCGAAATTTTGAATTTTTTGCGGCGTCTTATTACAAAATTGAAGATAGAAATTTTCCCTCCAAATAAAATTTGTTTTCCCTTATCAGATCTTGCATTAAGGTCATTTACTTTAAAAACTGGCAGTTTTCAAGCAATATTGCGTACAATATGGGAAATTTTAAAAAATTACAAAAACCAGGTTTTTGAAAAAGGGCTCCAAAATTTCTCTTTAAACTTTTGGTATGTACAGTGCTAAATGACTCTTTGATATGGTATAAACGCCATGTTGCTCTTTTCTTTTGTTTTTTTCAAAATTTACAACAATTTCATTTTTTGACTGGTCTCTCACGTTGTTTGTATTTACACTAGCAGCATTTTTTTCACATTATTATATTTATGAGTACTTGTGCTTCAATAGCATTACATTACATAACTTTCTCTCTACTCCATAGCGAGGAAGTAAAAACCAGGTATAAAATTTCACACTAAACAATGAAATCCTTCTTGAAAACAAGGGTGCATCTTATACACTAGCAAATAGATGTCAGCTTGGTTGTCTCCCAATAAATTCAGAGATATTCTCCTATAGAATTATAACACAATATTTAAATATTTGTTGTGAGGTTTGTCCAAAACTACTCCACCACTACCCAAGTCATATTTTTCAACACGAAATATCAGTATTTAGTGATGTAAGTCCTCACTAGTAAATTACCTTCATTCAATGTTAATGTCACAGAAACATGTTTTGGAATTATGTTGTTTTAAGCTAGAAGTTTTGATTTCTTTGTTACTGTTTTTAAATATCTAAAATAGAAACAACTGGATCTGATATTGGGGGGGGGG
>BOPP01000010.1:12373594-12431715 GCA_017312745.1 Gryllus bimaculatus | reverse complement strand
GGGGGGGGAGGTTGAGGGCAGATACATTTAATATCCAGAAACAAAGCAAGAGACTATCTGCGGCCAATGCAAGAGACTCAAGAGCCTCCTTCAATGGCCATGGACCATCTTCTAAATATTTGTTTAATGTGTAATAGGAAACTGGAGAAAAAATCAATTGAGATGGGGAAAAGGTCAAGTAAATTTTGATAATTGCTAGTAATATATAAATCACTGAATACATTTTGAAATTAGTCTTGTCACAGCAACAAAAGGATATGAGTTGTTTTTTCTTCCTTTTTTCCTCTCCATATTAACTTGTCTACACTATATACTACATATCTACACTATATTTACTACTCTATATTACTTCATATACATATTAACTTGCCTACACTATCCACCATATCTTTGTGTTATTGCCGTTTCCATAATTACACGGTTGCATTACATGGAAGTTATTAAATTTAAACCTGTGTATGTAAATGAAGAAACAGAAATGTAATTAAACTCTTGGTACCTAATTTTTAACAACGAAGAAACATACATACATGAAGAAATTCCCAGACGGTACATAACTTTTAATATAACAATTTATATTCATATTCACATTGAAAAAACATTACTTTTAATACGCTACAACCTACATTTCACTGAATTTACAATTCAAAATTCATATTATGAATAAATTTAATTTGACAATGTCGACAGTTTAACATAATGCATTGCTTAATCGAAGGTAGCGTGGCCGAGCGGTCTAAGGCGCTGGTTTAAGGCACCAGTCTCTTCGGGGGCGTGGGTTCGAATCCCACCGCTGCCATAGTTTTGTAACATAATTTGCCTTCGTTTAACTCATGCATTCTTGTTTTAGGTTCCTCGGACGTATTACTAACGAAGGCAAAGCGATTCAAAACTTGAGAGAGTGCTGTTAAAGATTTGTTAAAAATTGATTTTTTTATATGATACTTGATGCACCCAAAGAATGATTCTCGAAGTGTGTGTACGAAAGTGAAGTAGCATATAAAATGTATGTTTTCGTCAAATACAATTCTCAGAATTGAAAATCATAATTCAAACGCTTTAGAAATAAACATTTACCCAATCACATATTTATTACCTTCCATTTGTACACGCAAGGTCGTAGCATCGGTGGTTCAGTGGTAGAATGCTCGCCTGCCACGCGGGCGGCCCGGGTTCGATTCCCGGCCGATGCAAATTTTTCCCCTCGTATCTTTCATTTTCAATTAAATTTGCCCTGACAATGTTTTAGAATTTTATCTTCTTTTGGTTACAGAATATGTAGTCCGCACAATTCGATAAAATACGCGACTAGCGTTTCCGGAGAACTGGTTATAAAATTTGTAATCATATGATCAGCAAATCATTGACATTACATAAAGGACATTGAATTTGTTGAAACTAAAAATTTAGAATTTAGAGAATATCAACGGCACACCTACGAGGACACTCATGGGATTTCAACTCCTGCCTCTAGAAGCAGATGATATGTATTTACAAATAAAGTTTTCAATAGGAAAGAGTCATCCAAAATGTCAAATATTGAATACCTACACAGTAAATAACTTAGGATATAAAATAAAGGATATTAAGAAATAAAAGATTTTACAACAAAAAGTTTTAAATTAGGCATAATTGAAAAAATCTGTAGAAAATGAACACTGCACCTATTCTTGGCTGTGCCACTAGTTAATATTATTAATTGTTAATATAAAGAATTTAAAATATTGTAAGGAAACAACACACCAAATCTTTAAATTTAATGAAAGCTGGTTTTCGCATTTATCTAAGAATATACCTACAAGTGTTGATATCAAATTTGATGCAGCAATGTCAGATCGTGCACTATTCACAAGATTAACAGGTGTTTCAGTAATATTAATATTTACTATACAATTATTTTATTTGAAAACATCTTCATTGACTTTACATTATCTATTTTTCCATGATTTCTTAATATTTTTTGGAATCACAAATTTACAGAGCATGCTAATTGAGCCTTTTATATATGCAAGCAACCCAAATAAATGGCTTCCAAATAAGTGGTTTGTCACCCCACCCCCGCTCCAAGTATTATCTGAATCTGTTACTGGGAGTAATGAGAACAGAAATTTAGAAAGCATAGAGATACCAAGGAAAAAGAGGCTCCACTTTTTAGCCTCTTTCAAAATACTAATCTTTCTTTTTTAACATGATATCCTATACAATGGGAAATGAAACTTTGGGATTGACACCTATACTAAACACATTGTGCTCTGTTGCCAAATGCACAATATAGATTAATATACCTCACTTCCAATGGTTGGAACTCAACTTTCATAGAAATTTCATAAACAAAGAGCCAAAACATATATGACTATGCACTAAAAAATCACACAATGTACAAAAGAAATAGGCAACAGACAATTCCCTATTTACATATTTTGTAACAACTTCATATGGTCAGTTATTAGAAACTTCTTAATATTTTGAGGAAGAAGACATTTAAGATCAATTAAAATTAGGTACTAAGCTTGATTTATACAGAATATGTCTTGTCAGACAATATATACACTGACACAAATGAATACTCTCCCGATGAATTCTGGCTGGTATAAACATTCCCTACACATACCCATTATCATTCAACAATTTCTAACAATATTGGTAATAACTTCATTTGTATTTGATACCCCAATATTTTTTTTTATTAGCAACCAAAAATTAAAAAACATGCACAAATGTTTTATGTTTTAATTTTTAAATTTTACAATATCTTATAACCATTCTTTCAAAATTTAGAATTTGTAATTTTTCTATTTACTTTTCATCCTATGAACTTAAAACCTCTTTATTTACTCAAACTTTCAACAAAATTGAAATTAATATATTTTTTGATCAGCAAATGCAACATGCTAATAGTGCATGTTATGTAAAAATCATAATTGCTGCTGACATACATGTACATTTTTTCCTACAGCAATAATCTACTGTGAATGGTAATTTAGATGCTAAATGAAACTTCATTTTGGCTGTAGAAGGAACTCATTTCTATTTTGAGTACACTTTGTATTTATTACAGCACTCATCCCAATAGCTTCCTTAAAACATTTCTCACACATGGAAGCGTTGTTTGAGATGTATGAAAACTGTCAATAATTTAACCAAGACATAATTTAAAATGGAAAAGGGCATTTTAAATTAACATTTTGGTTGTATTACTGACAAGTTTTTATACAGGGTTTTTTTTCCCCCCTCTCGAAAAATTGATGTGTAAGTTTGGCATAAGCTTGTCTATAATCATATTTTAATTTTTATGCTAGAAGTGAAGATACGCTATTTCTAGCTGACTTTTTCCTACAATCGCACAAAATTTACCAATACATTTCAGAAGTTGTAGCAGCAAACTCTGAAACATTTTGTTTCCGAGTTTCACTGTTTCATTGTTTCACAGCTTTCTCAGGTGTTCTTGCGTATTTCGTTCGCCTTTTGTCAACTTATTAAAATGAAACTAAGTCAAGCAGTAATATTAGTTCCAAAATAGACTGATAATCACCAAATTATGTGTCTTTTTGGTTAACTTTCAGTCTTTTAGCAGTCTCCCAGAAGTAACGATCGCATGTCATAGTCAATTTACTCTTAAGTCACGATCAATTTACATTGCTCTACTCTTCTTTACAAATAATGTTCAGAATCAATCTTCTTCCTCAAACCTTTCCAATAATAATGGGACATAGTTTTGTGAATTATTTTCTATGACCACACCAAAAGTATTTGAAATAAGTTCCAGGAGAAAAAGTTGAATCCCAAGACAGAAAATAAAGAAGTTACAACTGTAGTTAGTTTTTCATTTTCTTAACTACCTTTTATTTTTGTAATGGAACTTCCCAAGTTTCAGAGGGAAAAAATGTACTAGCGTTCTTTTCTACTACTTTTCTACTACAATGCATTAATGAAAAAATTTATCCATGTGCGTTCCATCAAATTGTTTCCTGAATGGTGCTTTTTGTATTGTGGAATCTAATTGACCATGCTACTTACAACAGCTATTTTCATAGTATTACATGTGGGTTAATATTTATTTCCATTACAATGCCAGTAAGTCGTAGTTATAGTTGTTTTTTTCCCGTTACAATATTTAAATGTAGTAATGAAGCATAGGACCAGTAATATTTACATCAAAGACAGAGTATTCCTACAGGTTCAAATTTATGCCTTTTAACCGTGGGATCAACGAGTTGGCAAAAAACGTGTGGTTTTGTCAAGCCGTTAGTTGGCTATATTTTAAGAAAAATGACGCACGTAATACGACACGCGATGTTACCAAACCAGCATCTAAAACAAATAAACCTCATCTCTGTTCCCCCCCTAAAAATGATACCAACAATTAGAACAAATGTGCAAAATAATAGTGCTAATGCTAAATAAATCCAAAAGAAAATTGTAATAGCAATAAATATCAAATAAAACAAAATTGCACTCTAATTATTTTGTCTCAAATTACACATTTGATTAAACATAATAATGAAACTAATATCATAACAATTCTCATTTAATTAGTATGTTCACATGAAACTATATTCATTAATAACTTCACATCTGTCACATATCAGCAAAGACCTGACAAGATTGTTCAGAAAAAACATTCACAAATTGAAAAATTAAGTAAATTCATTGGTTTAACTTTTCAAAAATTTTTAAAACTTGTTTCTACTTCAGTTTTATTGAAATTAATTATTGTGTAAAAATTAACTTTTAATGTAGAAACTAATTCCAAAACATAACCAGGTAATAATTTTCACCTACAACTACATTTTTAGATCTACTTTCAATTTGGATTTATTAGCAGCAAGTTAGATAAAAATAACAATTTTATTCTCTTGGAAACAATTTAATTCATCTTGTCTACTGATCAAATACACTGTAGAAGTGCACATATCCAAGACACAATTGAGGCAACACCAATCGGTTCACATTCTTTTCATAACAAGGACAACTAAATTGAACAATCGACATTAACTCAACATAAATGTTTCAAACTCACGAGACTGCAGAAAAAGAGCGATAACAATTACAATAAAATTCTTTACAATAACACACTGTAACAAAGATAATGCTGCAATAAAATAATTCTTACATTTAATACACATGTACACAGTTGACATTTAACGTCAATTAATCATGAAGTAAAATCAGATCTATCATCATTAAAACTGCCTTAGTGTAGTGCAATTCATTTTTAAAGCTCCTCTATGCCATATAAAACATAACTGTCCACTAACAGCAGTTGTGCGTAACTGGAAAGTGACATTTTTACGTAACACTGATGGACTAACAAAAATATATGTATATATATCAAACTTTTACTTACAAAATTTACATATATGCTTGCATATTTACAAATCACACAAACAATGATTTAAGCTTAAAATGTGAGTATCACAGGATAGAGAATACTAGATGTGACTCTAGTTTCTATGATTACAAAAGACCCTAAGGAGTGTATGGTGGAGGTGGGGGAATGCTTTCTAAGGGAGTATCTCTTCCATGCTCCCCAACATAAAATGTTTCGAGGCCATCCCAATCATCAATAAGACGTCTTCTCTGGACATCTTCTGACATTGTAGGATTCTGAAAGAGATTGCACGCTGTGGCAAAGACTGCTACAGCACCTGAAATGGAGAAATAAATAACAAATTATGACACATTCATTATATAACTTAATGTATATACCCAGCATAAACATGGTGAAAGCAGTAGTAAAAAGCTGAAGTTGATGACACGAATTCATACGTATTTTCTATAGTATCATATTAATTTTTAAACAATATGCTCTTCATTCAGCTTTCATTTCTTTGTCTTTGAACTAATTTTTAAAAACATATTATCACTAATTTTTGGCATTATCACTAATCATGTGAAAAAAATGCTAAAATTTGCATGTTAATTAAATAGTTTGGTGGTATAACTGTTAAAGTATCGGACAGTTTTACCAAAGTAAAGTTTCAAACTTGATCCAAGCTATTGATTTTTTAAGGTTTCTATTGGTTTTTTATTATTGTACATCTTCCTTTGGAGGGGAAGTAAAGCTGTCCCATGTTTAGATTTACTGCATGTAAAAGATCCTCAAGCCTAAAAGGAGTCTCTGAGCTAAATTCTAATTGCTTCATCGCACAATGATACCTTCTTTCTCTGTTAGATAGTGAAAGGAGCACAGCGGTATTTACGTGGTCAGGCAAAAGAGCAGGCTTGATGGATTGAGCCTTGCCACTTAAAGTAAGGCATTATTGATTAATTGAATGATTTTAGTGGTCAGCAGCACAATGCTTAATTTGACTGTTTATATACATGCTAGGACATGTTTCAAACTTGTAGCATACTTCACGGACATTATAACTGCAGTAGCAAGACAAAATTAAATGGGTGGCACCAGCAGCATCAAGGCAGAAATTTTTTCAGAAGGGTAACACCCCAACAGAGGTAACCTATTCTAAAGATCTATTCTAAACACCATAGACAGGGCATGATTTCTGGCAGAACATGATGGAACGGTGTTCTGGTAGCTCAAACAAATTTTATTAAATTATATTATAAATGTATAACTATGTCTATTAAAGTAGTAATTTGCAGCGGGTTCTGGTATCAAAAATTTTATAAATCAATCACTAACCATATATATTCATTCGTTTAATTACTCAAAATATTAATTATTTCTCAATTTATATGTAAAATTCAAACTAATGCTCGGCTCCAAAATCTGGTCACTAAATACTCCCCTTATGATAAAAAGGTAGCATTACTGAGGCAGTAACTGAGCGTACTGCCTCAGCAGTAAGCTCTCAGCAAGGCCACAACATGTTGGCCAAACATGACAGCCTAACTTATGTTTTAGATTTATATAGTTCACTCATTCATGTTAAATATTTTGTTGTTCATTCCATAGCTAGCGTCAAACTGCTTCTTGCTGTTCTTAACCTTGTAGTCATTCAGTGTGAAAGACAATATTGATTTTTCACATTACAAGAAACTTGTTTAGGTATGATAACATTCCCCAATTTAAGTAAATATACTTTAAATATCGAAGTAGTAATAATAAAGTAATTGTTCCTAAAGGTTTAACTTTAAAGTACATTTTTTTGTGTCTATGTGACTTGATTACTGATTTTTACCTTTTCCTGGAGTTGTAGAGTTTTCATTGTATATAAGCAATACAAAAAGTGATAATCAATGATATTTGGGGAATTAATGCATATATTTCATTTAGTAAATGAAAAAAAGTAGGTTCGTAGAGGCAATCTTCATCTGATGGGTTACAGTTTGAAATTCACTTAGAAATGGTTGTTTACCTGTGTATTGTGGCATGCTCTACCCCGCCCAACATACAACACTATTAATCATTTCAGTTCTGGTCTCAGAAGGATGGCATATGAGTTTGTATTGAAGTTAAGTTCACATTGCACGTAGGCAGTGTCATTCCCTAATTCCGTGACCTGTAGCATGGTGGGTCAGATCCTACTATCGTGTTTTTTTCCATTAATCCACATCCTTTTCAATGTGTCTCAACTTGTTAGGATAGCTGAGTTAGCCCAATGGCAGGACTGCACAACTCCTGCTCCCGTGGTCATTCTGCACTTACGAGCCAGCCGCCTACCCACGAGAACGCACAGAAAGAGGTGCAAGAGGTGAGGAGAAGACAGCTTTACGGGGAGGGAAGAAGTTTGAGCGGATTCAACGCAGTACATTGATTTAATACCTAGGCCTCTAATGCAATGATCCACGCTATGAAATTATTTGCCCACTTAATTAAATGGGCAATCTACCATATTTCTAACAACAAGGACCATATTTCAATTTTTGTTCTTCCGTACACTGCTATGTATCAACATATTTTATAATTTCATGCTCATTATAGCTCATAAACAATATTTTAAAGTAGTGGATTCTTTTAAAAATGTATTATGAAATTATTATCAAAAAACAATTTTTAATTTAATAATTGAGTTTTCACTTTCTGCCATAATCTTCAAATAACGTAATGGAGGAGATTGAGGGCAGTATCTCACATCGAGATTGAGATAAAAATGAAATACAGTCAATTCCAACAAGTTAACATTTGACAACACATATTTGTGACCATCTTCCCTCGTTATGAAGCTGAATAAGACATACCAACAAGCAAACCTCTTTTACGATGTTTTATGGGCAAACATGAAATTATTTTGAGTCTTTGTTACATAAAATGCAAAGGGCTTAATCTTTTTTAACTATGTCATAAACGACTAGTGTTCGAAATTAGAAATATATAATGTACTCGTCGGAAATTAAGAGCAGAAAGTAATCATGATTCCTAAAAAAAAATTTTTTTAGCTTCAATAGCACTGTCCTGTTCAATTAAACATTGTTAATAAAAAAAATTATTACTGTCATCAAATAAAAGAAAATTCAATATTACAATTTTGTATTTAAGCATGCTAAATTTATGATTACATTTTATGCCCTACAAGCAATTATAATACTTAAGGTATTCCAAATCAAATATGTATGTCTAATTCGTTTTAGGTTCATTCCATACATTGTCATAAATCTACAACAAACATTTCCAAAATAAAAAATAATGAAACTTTAACTATGTGTAACAAACCATCAATTCTCACAATCTCTCTTTCAATATACACACTGCTGTTTGAATTGCAAATTCTTATTGCCTCTCCCCACTCCTAGAATGAATCTTCTCCCTACCCTTAAATGCGGCCTGGGTCTGCACTCAAGTTGCTTGCGTGCGGCTCTTGAGGTCAGCCTAAGTGCAGAATACTGTGCACTTAGAGGTATCTGAGGAGCACCCTCAAACTTCAAAGAAAAACAGGGAAGGGCCTGTGGGCTGCCTTTGACCAACAAGAAGGGAAAGGGAGGTTGAGTCTAAACTCGACACCGATTGAATGGAATAAATAAAAGAAGAGCCACTGTCACAAGAACTTGTGAGATATGAGAAGGGCAAGTCACAGAGCAAGCCATAGGGTTAGCAAGGTCCCAATTGAAAATAAGTTTACAAATGCACTTACACCCACCCATTTCCACATGTGCCCTCAAACACCAATAAAGGAAAGACGAATAAGTGAAGACATTGAACTATCATAATAACCATATTAAAAACTGTATGACAAAAAATATACTCACAAAGCAACAAAATATATTAAGTATAAAATAAATCAGAATTATAAAAGTGTGAATTTTGCAAATCAAGAATTTTGGTGCATTTAAGGTCTAAAAGGATACCTTCTGTTCTATATTAATTAATGAATCATTTTCCACAAAGAGTGTAGGAATTTTTTTCAATTTGAACAAACAAAATTCAACTTTCATCAGTTGGGTTACAATTAGTAAAAACATTTTGAAGATACAAAGTTACCAGTCAAGGAGGATATAAATCCTTCCCAGAGAGAAAGAGAGCAATATAAATGTGTATTTCTGAAGCACGTTAACAATATTTTAATGCAAAAAGAACACTCTTCAAAAATATTTATTTTTAACATTTTTTATCACTATTTAGTAGAAAGAGCTAAACTAAAATTGGCTTCCTCTAAATCCACAAATTGAAAGCGAGAGAGAGGGGATATATCCATGATGGAAAAAAAAAGTATTGCTATACTACTGCTCTTTGCATGTTGTTCACAAGGAAATATCCCAAAACAATATAATGCCCAAGATCATGTTATATGAAATACATACCTGCTGCAGTGATGGTGTAGCACCCGTACTCATAAGAAACTTGCACTTTGTATTCTTGCATACCCACATTCTCTAGTAATAATGTAATGTAGTAGCATACACCAATAATGATTACCACTAATATAACTGGAAAACAAAGTGTATAATTTTCAGTCACATCTAGAACATTGAATTTTTAAAAAGCAATTTGTATATACAATGCATGCCACTTTACCTGTTATTATGCTGGGAACAGCATTTCTTCTCACAACTTTCAAAACTTTTTTTGTGGGCCCTACAATATCCAAGAAGAATCCAACAAGAGACGAGATCATTGCCATAAAACATAATAAAATTATTATTCGCATCAATGTGGCTATCTCAGGTGTGACACACTGTAAAGCTAAGGAAACAAAATTAGAAATTGCCCAGATATTGACATACACATTAACAGTATTAAAATTACTTACTTTCAGGCAAAAAATATGATCCTGTTGAAGTGTCAACTTCCTTTTCTGATGTTATCAACATATCATTTTCAACAGGATTTGTATCAAAATAGCCATAACTGAAAAACTGATACACAGCCAGATGAGGAGCACAATGACCACCTCGCAATCGAAACCACCCTAACTGAGCCAAAGATGTACATGTCAAGGCAATAGTTGCCATATGAAAAAAGGCTGCTAGAAAGTTTCTTTCTTGTTCTTTGGGTACATTCCAACGCTGGCGAGGAAAATAACTAGGGCTATACATTTTCAACAATTCCAACTGTAAACAAAAAGCATGGTATAAATGAAACAATTACTATCAATTATTTGAGTCTTATTTACGATTCTAAGAAATTGCTGCCAGTAATTACATTTCTTCTGATTTTGTTCAATGTAATTACAAAATATTATCTCTATTACGCACAAAGGCCTAACGAACATTTTCACCAAAATACAATGATACTGCTCTAAATGAAGTGGCCAAGATGAAAATTTGCTAACGTGAAAGAGATCGTCGTTTTAACATGACAAGTTATAACCTGCCTTAATATCCTCCTTTCCAAGCTTAAAATACGATGTAACTCATACTCACGTTCGCTACTTATTCAGGATATACTCCACTCATAATTATCCTTTTGTAAACAAGAACTAGAAAACGACAATTCAGTCCGTAAATACAGCGAAGCACATCAGCATCGACTCATTTTTACTACCTCAGCTCATCTGTCATCCTACTTGCTAGTAATCACGCGATTGTTGGTAGACCTGCCAAAAACAAATGACATACGAGTTCCGGGTTGTCGACGCACATTGCGTCTTATTCGGCAAAATACCAGTCTTTTTTTTTATTGACAGGACTTCCTGCAAATAATTATTCCCTATAAAAGTTCGCACGCTAGTCACAAATTGACTAACGCTTTTCGCCCCTTAATACTATAGATTTAATGAATTGTTGAATACCATTCCAACAAAACCTCATTTGGGTTGGGGAGAGAAGAATAAAAATATGTCATCATTTAGAACATTATTTAATTTAACAACTAAATCATACAGAAAATACAATATGAACAATATATTTAAGAATTTTCATGCAATTCTTTAATGATGCAGAGTTCAGGAATGTAATTGAAAAACAGTGCAGTGACAAATTAAATTCCACATATGACTTTTTCAAGAGATTCAATTACACTACTTCTGCATCTCCTCCAGCCTTATCTGGGGCAGTTATCCAAGCACTGTTAGTCATGTTGCTTTCATTTTTCTCATTTTTGCAGATTGGGCCAGACATCCCAGAAGATGAGCATATTGCTTTTTGATTTAATGGCCATACCTGAAAGGAAACAAATGCATGCACATGAATCTTAATATTGTAGAAACTTTTACCAGACAACCCCCTTTCACAATATTTTATGTATTATTCTGATTAAAATTGAACAATTGCCATGTGATCAACTGAGATAAGGTTACTCAATCAGAAGCTTCAATTAGTGAAATTCAAGTTGCAACAAGTCACTTCAATTTTATATGCTCATAGTTCTGTTTAAAAAAATTGCATAAAACATCACAGAACTTGGAGGTAAAATTTATGAGTGAATGCTGTTATGTTAAAGATACCTATTAAACTTCCTCTAGAATTCCCAGCTAAAAAGGATTATTATTATTATGAATCTATTCGAACACTCGATTCATTTTTATGCTCTGACACCAGAAACGGGAGCACAATTCTGTTATTAACGATTCTTTTTAACTAGCTTTTGAACAATTTTCAATTTTCCAACTCTCAATAATTAAGCCCTGTAAAGATTGTCACAAGTTTTCTAAAATCAAGCCTATCATATTTTGCCTTTAGAACATTACTTACATCAACAGGGATTTCAAAAACGTTTTCAATTCCCTACGCAGAAACTGAATCATTTACACATTTTTCAGTAGACCTCACAATAAATTCAATACATCTTTATATATTTCCTATTGGAATGAGGGCTGTTGCCCAAGAATATATAACATAAAACAATAATTACATGAATTTGAACCAATGCTCCATGAACTTGTTTTAAATTTAATTAACAACCACATTAACATTCACATATTACAACTACAACTTAAAGTAAGCAAACATGATTAGTCTCCTAAAAAAGTAGACTTAAGAGGGAGGTTTGCTTAATAATTAGTTTTTATTTCCATTACTATTATTACTTTTTTAAAGAGACAAATATTCTATAATTAACTAGATATCAGATGTTAGGGAAAGAATCTATTTTATTGAAAAGAATATATTTAATGGCTTTTAGAGTATGTGCACAAATATTGAACTATGGAGCATGCCTTTTCAGACATTAACTAGTTTTTTAAATGCATTAAAAATTATCAGCTCTTCCTTAAAAATAAACGATGAAATTATATTCAGTTTTAGTATTCCTAATAGTTTTATATTGGTAATATCTCCATTTTCTTATAAAGACATATCATTTGTTTACACATGACATTCAACACATTTGTATCTTAAAAGACTCAAGACTATCTTTTTTTGCACTTCTCCACATAAATAAAAAAACATGAAGTGCTGGGTCTTAGTCAAATGCTACCAGAAATCCCACAAGGAACACGATCACATTAGTGTTAGGGTTCAAATCAACAACCATAACTTCCAACACTCATATTCAACTGCGCTAGTTCTTCCAGGAAGATAAGGTAAGGAAGGCTCAGAGGGGGGGTTAAATGTTAAAATACTTTCATATCTGCTGCCACCTTAGAAGAAATTGAATTTAAATTAAACAAGCAGCAGTGGCATAATTTTGGTGGCCACAGGAATTTTTTCTTTCTCCCCCACAATTCCTAAAATCCCCCCGCCCTCCCTGAGGATTTCAGCTTGGGCACAAGGCAAGTCATGAGAATACTGATTCCAAGGTCATTAATTTTCAATTTAAGTAATGAAAATTCAGAGTATCATACTCTTAACTGAAGTAGCTTCTTGAAAGAGGTAAATCAAGAAAACTGCTATTAAAGAGTTGATTGGTGATCAGGACGAGGGGTAATTTGTTAACTGGGGTACAATTTACATACAATTCCGAGTCTGGTCCAAGAAAAATTAAATTTGAGAGGGGTGGTCTTCCAGAGGTTTCACTGAGCTTTGTACAATATTGTTTAAGAAGGTCATACTATATAATTTAATATTTAAGAGCAATTACCTTTTCAGTATCTTCCTAAACAAAATTCTACCCAATGATTGCTTTTGACTAACCTACGGTTTGTTCCTTGGAGGTCCTTACACAAAATACCAAACCCCATCACGGTATACAGCAACAGGAGGGTACAGCAATGAATGAATAGCACACAATAAACAACAAGGCTGAATAGCCAAAAGGCACAGCATTGCAAGCAGAGCAGACATTGCTTTTGAATAAACCAAGCAAAAACCAAACACTATAAATGAAAGGACTATGAAAGTTCACTGGTCAATTTCTCACTGTTACCAATCCAGTTCCATGGAAACCTTCGACCCCATATCTATTATAGTTTCTGTACAAATTATTGCATGCATTGTTATATTACACTATTTCAAATAAATGAACCAATTGATTTTCTGAACACCTTGATATGTATGGTACAATCCTGCCAATTGGTGCATCTTACTTACTTTTGGAATTCCCACTCGCGGTTATCCAAAGGGCACACCTGCCTGGTCTTGAGCCAACGTGAGATACAGTGGAAATGGAATGCGTGCTGCAGACAAACGAATCAGTAGTGTGAATACTCCTCTGCCAAGAAATGAATTCCTGGCTCAGACTCAGGACCATGGTAGATAATAAAAGAATAGGACTGTACTGGGAATATTAAAATGAATTCTTAATTTGCAAAGAGTAGGTTATAACACAACATATTCTCAAGATTGAATGCAAAACTAAGGAAATAACTGACAATAATTAGGATTAATTACAAATTAGACTAAAAATTTAATACAATGTAATTGAAGCACTTTTAGTGGCAAGCAAGACGCACCGAACTTCCTCATACCAAGTGTACGTCCATGGTATGTGACTTTACTTGGAGTTTTGAACATTTAAAGCAAATCACGTATGCTCCAATTCCCTTCTTCATTAAATTAAGGAACAAGAAATAAGATTGATTGTTAAAGACTGTTGTGTTATAACACTAATATATTAATAGTTTACCATAAAGGACAATTCTGTACAGAAAGCCAATTGTAGTTTCTTGGCATACCTGGAACGAACGTTCTGGATTCTGTAGCTCATATTACAAAACATCTGTTTTCCCAATAAAAAATATGCACACATGCACAATATCAGAACCCATGCAATTTTAAAGACTACAAAAAGTGCAATGTGCAACAGATAGATTTCTAGGGAGGTAAATAACCTATTTTTTTTACTTTTAAGTTCATAAACTTACTTCATTAACTGCACTTGAAGTTTCATCGTTGAACATTAGCAAATTTAGTACACGGAAATTACATAAATGAAATGTAACAGCAAAATACAAAACTCTACTATAGAGAGAACCAAAAGAGAATCATTACAATCAACTTGAAAGCCAGCTGTACACCAAATACTTCACATAATATTGCAAAATTCTTCAAGGCAATAATCATCTGATTTCATTAGGATTTTCAAGTTACTTACATTACAAACCCCCCAGGCAACGGTGCATTCTTCACTTGATGCAGAAGCTTGATTTGCCTGACATTCAATGCACAAATCCATTATGTGATTTCGACAGATAGCGCAATTGTCCACGACGATATCTGAAAATAATAACTATCACGAAACCATTTCGTAGCGTTAACAGAAATTCTAGATAAACATTCCTTACCCCAAGCCCACAAAGCCACAGCATTCCACTGCAACAAAGGAGAAATGCATCACTAAAGTAACAACAGTTTAGTGACATTAATAATATTACAGAACTACAGAAAATATAATTCCTTTCTTGGGAAATAAAGTCTATCTTACCTTTTTAACTTCGAATCGCTTTTTTTCTCCTTTGCCGCTACTAGAAGTAGGCAATTCAATTTCTTCGTCATCCACATCCATTGCTGACGCCATTTTCCTGCACAGTAAGAATCAGAATATCGACACTGACCCGGCAATTCTACCGTGACATTACTTTACTCCATGACAAGATAGCGTTCCTTTGCTCACATATATTTTTCACATTGTTTGGGAATTATGTAATGAATATTGTGGAAAGTAACAAATAAAACCAAAACTAGCACACTTCGAGACAATTTATAACGTGATATTTGTTATAAATATCTTACCGAGCTGCACTACGAGTAGTTAACGGCATTCTGGGATGTGTCCGCATTTGTATTTTTCAGATCAGAAATTAAATTCAAAGTAATATCTTAAGCTGGCACTCGCGCAAATATTTCACGTACACTTTCACTTCTATCTTACTACACAATGAATCAGTAACTGTCATGTGCTTCGAATGACATCGACAAACGTCGTAGCAAGAAAGTGTCACATGTGCAAGGCGCGAACTCACCCATCTGTGTCCATTTCTTTAATTGACATTTTGTCTTCAAAAGACTACTAAGAAAAAAATATTTTTCTTTAAACTAATCTTAACATTCTTTTAACGTGTTTATAATTTTTTAAAGTCGTGATTTTTATTCTAACATATCACGTAAATCTTTTTTCTGAAATACCATTGGTTACTCTCGCGTGATGCGGTTGTCTTCCATTCAAATGTATTTCGTAATTCAATGCCAGATGGATAGCTGAAAATATCATTTGTCAGGTACTATTGCTAATACCAGCCATCTTTGTTTGAAAAACCTGTTCATCAGGTGTTTCGTTTGTTTGGAAAACCTGTTCATTAGGTGTTTCGTTTGCAGCAAGTGGTGCCAGATAGATATAATAATAATTGTCAAAAGATATTGTCATTGAGTTTGAAACAGTAGAGATTTATGAATACATATTTTCCGCATCACTTATTTGAACATCGAATTTAACTTTTTCTTTTTAAACTGTTAACTTTTCATAGAATAATTTCTCATTCTTGCTTATCGACGCACACACACGACGCGCGCGCGCGCACACACATACACACTGTGTGAGAGAACTTATCGCACATAGCGCTGATTATTGAGAATCCATGTTTTGTGGGTCCTTGATACCAAGATCACTAATTTTTTTACAATGAAAAGATGACGAAAACATTTAAGAAAAAATACAACGTAAAAAATTAAACGTTTTATTGATTCAAACAAAAGTACACTAATTATTGCTACGTCCCTTTTAATTATTTAATTAAAAGACCATTTTTCCATTGAATTGATATTTTTTTGTCAATATATCATTTTCTAATAACATATTGAAAATTTCAGAACAAGAAATATCCTTCATCTTGAATTTTACGGAAAGTGCTACAGTTAGAGTATCAACATTCAATATTGATTTTTCGCTTGTCCAAAACCTGAAATACTGAAGCTGTAACGACTGAAAACGGCGAGAATTCCTCCGATCTAGCAACACTAATCGCATCTTTTCGAACTGTACCGTTTCAAAATGAGTAACATTTGGGCGTGGCATTCATGAATAGTGATTAACATATTAGTTTTAAAATATCAAAAATGAGGACACTCTTCGAGAAAGGACAAAACCTACAAACCGAGAACGGTCCTACCTAAAGGAGTACGATTGGTCACCTTCTTGATACCGAAAACTCGGATGACAACAAAATTCGTGTGTGTTCTTCCGGCTGTCCGCGAACAGCACTACCGCCCA
Organism: Gryllus bimaculatus; assembly: GCA_017312745.1. Lineage (NCBI taxonomy): Eukaryota > Metazoa > Arthropoda > Insecta > Orthoptera > Gryllidae > Gryllus > Gryllus bimaculatus. The sequence continues at coordinate 12,414,791 of BOPP01000010.1, read as the reverse complement.
AACTATGCAGACTGTTTTCTCCAAAATTTGATACTCCCCGGTCTATCTAAATGAGCTCGAAGCCCCGCGAGTGTGAAATGGATATTTTTATTTTTTTGTCATTTTATATGACGTTTCAACACTTTTAAAAGTTTATCAAAAGTGTCTCCAAATATTATGAATAAACTTTGTTTTCCATAGTGTAAACAACTCTTAAAAACAGGCGCGGTTCTTATTTTCGTTAAAATCGCTAAGTTTTCAAAAATTGCAAAAGTTCAAAATTTTTTGACATCTTTCTACAAGTACAATATTAAAAATGGAGCTTTTTTTTATTTTCTCGCCACTACTTACGTAGTATAGAGAAAGTATTGTAACTGTGCGGGGAAAATAGTGAATTTTCGACACCGAATTGTTGATCACGGCAGTTTTTCAGGCTGCTCTGAAATGGCGGGGGGGGGGGGAGGCATTCGTGAAATCAGGCCGTATATCAAGCAGGATATAATGCATAACACAGTGAAACTCATTTGCATGTCTTTGAATTTCTGAATTTACAATTTTACATAAAGGGAGTGTTGATTCCGATAGGGCGCGAAGTAATATTATCAACGAGGGTGAATAAACAAGACAGGCAAACAACTTGAAAATATGAGAGTCTCGTGAAGTAAAATTATAAGGATGAAAATATTAAATTGTTTTAAAATAAAGAATGAAAACCTCGTCTTATTACCAACGACAATAAAAAAATAATTAAAAAACCCTTCAGGATATCCAATTAAATAATTAAAGGACCCTTCAGGAGTGGATTGAAAGGTAAGAAACGATGTCAGATCTAAACTCAGGTGATAAACACATCAACAGAGAATAAGTTCCGATTCAAGAAATTAAATGTTGACTTCATTCTAAAATAAAGGAATGGATAATATAACGCAAAATAAATAATTTTCTGCAGAGGTCAGTGGAGAGTAAAATTTAAGATCTAACTTGTTCCAATATTGTAAAGTCTAAATCTTTTTAGGACAATTTCCGTTACAAATCCAAAAAACTAGACGCCAACTTACCAGACGAACAATTTGGATGTCGCAGAAACAGATCAACCACCACCGCAATAAGCCTACGCATGAATGACAAAGAGGGCGCCACGAAAACGAAAAAAGGTAAACTATAAGCTATTTTTCTTGATTTTATAACAGTCTTCGATTACACCAACATTCCTTCCAAATTCTGGCAGCTGAGTAGTAACGCAATGGTGCGTAATAGGAGGCGAGGACGCGGAGCTGCTACATGGCGGTCCTCTTAAAAACCTACTGCGACGAGACTTGACAAATATGACATGACATATATGAATTAACGGAGGATTACTCCGGAAGCGCAAAGCGCTCAAAGCCCCACAATGTTTGGAGACGCGTTGCGTGAAAGACGCAACAATTTTTTTAAAAATCCATTACAAAACGGAATGAAATACTTGCTCTTAGACTACATTTGAACTCTTTCGTTTGCATGTTCGTAAAAAGTAATGAATTAGGGTTTTGGTAACTCATTGGTTAGGTTTATTAAAGAAGTATCCCTTAGTAACCCTCAAGCTACTGCTATTCCCGGAGATATCAAACACCTTAACACAACATAAAAGTATGAACTTTTCTATATATTTTTATATTATAATATTTTATACAGTTTTATAAAAAAATGTTCATATTTCGTGAAGGTGTGTTTTCTCATGGTATCAGTAGATGTTTTGGCCTCGACCTACGGCAAAAAATTCAACTTCATCATTGAAAAAACATCTAGTATCGTTGCCAAATAACCTAGTGGGAAACCATTGGTTGAAGATGTGGAGCACGTGTTCTTTCACTGCCCACGCTTCGTTGAGGGGAGGGACTCCATCGGCTCCTAGTGACTCCTGGAACCATCGTCACTATGATGCTGATGTCTCAGGAAAATTGGAGTGCGGTAGCCACCTACGCCGCAATGGATTTAAAGAAGCTTTGGGTAGAAGAACGACTGCGAAAGAGTACCCCGTGACATCAGTTGGCAAAGAGCGATAAGCCGATCTGCCCTTCCCGTGAGGCAATGCCCGACGGCGGTTCCGCGGGAAGGGAATCGGGGGATGGGAGGTGTTTTTAGTGGGTAAGGCACAGGCTAGCTGCGGTGCACATGCTTCGCAGAGTCTTTGAAAGATTTTCCCCTGCCCTTGTAAAAATAATAATAATAGTAATAATAATAATAATAATAATAATAATAACAATAATAATACTAATAATACTAATAATACTAATAATAATAATAATAATAATAATAATAATAATAATAATAATAATAAACACTAGTGGGGAAAAAATGTGAGTGGTGAATAAAGTTGACTCTGACACGAGTTGATAATTTCAAAATAACTGTACGTTCACAAGAAGTTTAAAACTAAATACTCTTGTGCATGACGCCTACATATTGAGTGATATCTTATGGTTTAAATACTAGTTCAGTTTGTGAAAAAAGGAGCAATATGCATGTTTAAAAACAGAAAAAACAGACCCTGACACATTTTCATAATAGCTTCATACTTACAAGGTGTTCCAAACTAAAACGCTTGTGCATAGGTCATTTCTTACAAAAGCCATCAATACTTGTATAATTAGTGGGAAAATGTAAGTATTATTGACGATTTAAGTAAGCAAAATAGCATACCGCCTAAAATCCTCCCAGGAATCAGCGGATTCTGCCCAATGGATGGAATCCCACAAAATGCATTTCTTACCGGAAGTCGACGCTTGTTTTTCGCCCAAATTGGCATCCCTGACTACGTCACCACAATAAATGAACTACCTCGTTATTTTGAACTAGTTCACTAAAAAGAACGACCGTTCACATAAAATAGCGACTTTGCCCAACCGTAGTTTCCACTACTATACGACACCGCTCATCCTGTTTCTCAATCTATTTCACACTCAACCTAAGACCCCTTTAATGAGAGTAGAGCATTTAAAAATATAAAGCGGTTAATAATGAAGGTAAACTAATTTTGTTTTAATTTTCCATGAATTAAGCACTTTTTTCATGGTAATAAGTCAGTTGTCTCGGCAACAGTGTTTTTTAATTGACATAACAAATAGCCTATTTCATGTGCTGTTACCAACGTCCAGATTCTGCCTTTATCATAGAGTTGTAGAATTAGTTACTTGTGGTACGAGTGGTTGTTGCATTTTATTTTGCACGTAGGAAATGTTGCAACACGAGGCCGATAAGCTGACTGGCGCAATCCTACGAACAAAATAAAATCACTTTTATCACGTGAGTCACATTAATTTTAGAGTCTTTTTGACTTGAATTATCTTTTAATTCAAACATATAAATCAAATCTATACTTTATTAAGGTCAGGAGTAGCTCATGCGATCAGACGAAAGTATTTTGTTTTCATTGTTATATTCACAGTTTTATCTGAATTTAATGAATATTATCTCAGTTTTAGCGCTAGTGACAAAAATAGAACTTTCAGCACGCTTTATTTACCCTATAAGTAAGTTAACTTCTTTTTGTAGGAGGGTGTATAAAAAACATTTTTACATGCGTAATAAACACGATATTTCATGTTGTGAAGCTTCTGAATGACAATTCCGCAAAATAATAAAGATAATTTATCATTTTATTTTTTATTCAAATATGTTGAATTGTCGGCTTAATTGTGGAGTCATTAAATTGATAAAAATAAAATCTATTGAGAAGCATGGTGATCTACTTAAGTTGGACTAAAGTGAATGAGGAGGGTGACCGGCGAACTAAAATACTTCACCCGGCATGGTCTTCATCTGAAACTTGTCGGAAAACATGCACTCGGTAGCGAGTTTGCAAAACTCCTCTCACAACCTCGGCAGTGTCCTGCCCACACATTCGCACCCACATTTTCTAGTTCTTTTCCATCTGGGACCTCTTTGCGCCAAATTACCTTATCCCTGAACCTAATCCTTGCACTACCTCTCCCATTATTCATTTATCTAAAAGTATCCCCCTCCTTCCTCACCTGTCGCTACTGGGGCACGATACTTCGTCGACCACGCACTCGAGATAAAAATGAGATAAATATATAGGAACTACAGTTAACTGCAGCAGAGAAACATCTGTGTAGGTACATGGACAATTCAAATAAAGCATCATAATGTGCAATCTTTTTCAAATAAAATTGAATTTATCGAGGCAGCATTACAGCGTGATCTAGGTCAAATAGATGTTTTTTTGCTTTACAGAACATTGGTTGTCTCATAATGATCTAAACACACTCCAAATTCCTAGCATTTACCTTGCGAGATCGTATTGCAGAACGAGGGAATCAAATAAGGGCTCTACTTACGGAGGTTCGTGTATTAAGACGTAAGAAACGATATTGATTCAATTTTCTTGTCAGAATTCAATTTATATGCTGTTGAAAAAGTTGTTCAAATAACAGTCGTACATCTCACTACACTTAAAACGATCATACTTTGCATCTACAGACCTCCAACATAGCAAGCTTTACAAAATTTCATTTTCTTAGAAAATCTAGAGATAAGTCTGAACAAAATTAGTAATCTATCTTTTGAATCCATTGTTTTATGGTGAGATTTCAATATTGATTTTCTGAGCGAATCCCACGAAAAAGAGCAGATTCTCAACTAACGGTATTCTTTTAATTTAGATATTACATTGAATGTACCTGCATGGAATACATTTAAATCACAAAAAGCAATAGATCAAATTATAATTAACAAAACCATAACTGGATATGAAATAAAAATTACTAATGTAGGTTACAGTGATCATGAAGCACAATATTTTAAAATTACTAATAACTTGAACACTTAACACAATAAATAATACACGCGAATACAGAGCATTCACTAACGTTAACATAAAATTATTTACTGACTACTTGCTGAACGAATCATGGGACACAGATCATAACGCTGCTGACACAAATGAAAAATATAATCTATTTTTCACTAAGCTTTCATTTCACTTTAACGCATGCTTTCCTCTTAAAAAGAGAATATTTAACATTTCTCGGAAAACGTACGCTTTACTTTATTTCTAAACATCATAACGTATCACCCAGGTTCCATGTCTACTTCTGAGAATACAAAAGAATTTTAAGGAAATTAATATTTCAGGCAAACATAATGAAAAATAATCAGGTTATTTTGAACGCTAGTAACAAAACTAAAGCAATGTGGAATATCGTAAAAAATACATCATCTCGGTACTGAGTAGAGAATGTTGTGTTGAAGGATAATGGGAGGGAAGCAAGTAATCCGGAAAAGGTTTTATTTATTTATTTATTTATTTATTTATTTATTTATTTATTTATTTATTTATTTATTTATCTTTAACTGTTGCTCATCTTTCAACTATTTATAGTTAAAATGATGGGAAAGGATTCTGGAACTTAAAATATCGAACGCAGATGATCTTCTGCGCCATACGTCACAAACAGTTTTACTGTTTTCTGACTAAATAAATCTAAATCTAAACTACGGGAGCAATCAGGAGTCTCTGAACTAAGATGAACGACGAACGATGACTGGCGAACTAAGAGAGCGATCGAAGATGTTTGAACTAGGTGAACGACGACCGCGAACTACGAACTCGGCGAACGATGACCGCGAACTGCGAGTTAGGTGAACAACGACCGCGAATTACGAACTAGGTGAAGGATAACCGCAAATTACGAAGTAGGTGAATGACGTCCGCGAACTACGAATTAGGTGAACGACGACTGCAAACTATGAACGGTGATTGATCGCCAGCGGACTACGAACGATGACTGGGACAGGTGAAAGACCGTTTACTAAATGTTCGTTCCGTACCGTACCGTTACTTTTCGGGAATAGTTCAATTGAACTAGTTCGTTCGCGATCGACACATCCCTTATGGAAACTATAATGTGGTGCAGTGCAGCTAGAAAATAACGCGATTTGCTTTTATAACAATCACTGTGTAGATTTGTAAAATATTCTAATGAAATGAAGTTAATACATTAATGTATAAATATATGCAAAGTCTAATTCTAAAAGTATGAACATTTTTTCTGCCAACAGGCTGCAAAAACGTATTGGGTGATACATATATTTTTATCAATCCCTTAGTTACAGGCATAACGCTGATAACTTCTAGGATTCCTAACAGAACTTAATTCCTGTACAATTTCCTGCACAATTTGACTTACAATTTCTTACAGGAATTTATGAAACAGATATTCCGTTGGAATGGGAGGCTCCTAAGAGAAGAATGTGAAGTATTGTGGAACATCGTCCGTTAAAAACGAGCGTTGAATTCGAAATACTAAGAAGATTATTTTCTTTCAGGAATATTAACTTTTCGATTTCTTCACAGGAAATTTGATTCTACTTACAGTAACTGATTACACTCAATTCCTTAACCTCAACCAAAGTCCACGGAATGAAATGAGCATGCGTAAAAACACTAACCAAAATTTGTTTCATGCTATGAAAAGCGGCGAAAACTATAGTTAGTTTATAGTATATCAAGTTATACTTTAATGGTGGTGATAGCTCAATGGAAAGCAGTTCGTAAGTAATTGAATGAAATACCTATTTCATGTAATAAGTAGTACCCGTGTTCATTACGGAAAAGTGATTCTCAAAACCTAAGTTTTTTTGTTGTTGCTAAAGTGCAGTTTCAATGTATGTAAATGTGCAGCGTACGCAATCAAGTACTCTAAAATATCAAAGTAATATTTTTCTCATGACTACACCTGATGCCAAAATGAAAAGTTGATATTAAATTCTATGAGTGAAGGCTTTCTAGGAATGTTTTAAACGAAATGCTCCAATATCGTTTGTACCAGGTTCTTCGCAATTTCCGAATCCACGTTGGAGGGAAGGGAGTACGGCTGCCAGACCCCGCAACGTGTCAGAGATAGAGGTGGATTTTTCCTAGCGGCGCAAGTGGCGCCCTCACGTGAAGATGCAATGCCACCTCGTTGCTTCGCGTGGGCGGAGACTGCCTCTGAAAAAAAACTGCCGCCCGAAGAGATGAAAGGAATGAAGATGCTGAGCAGCGACCTTGTTTTTAGTATCACGTCTCGTCCGAAGTCTTGTAAAAGAAAACTGGATTGTTTAGCTGTAACAGATGAAGGTCGGTACTCAAAACCTCGAAATGAAAAAAATAATTATAAAATGCCTTTCTTAAAGTTATAATTAAAATTCGTGTAAAAGGAAATGGTATAAAATAAATACATACCAGTTTTGAGGTTACAAGTAAATAATTACAAAATCTTGCTCTTTCACTATTTTCGAAGTTCATTATGAAATTTTGTAGTATGTTAACAATTTTGCATTCGGTTTGTTCTGTTGTTTCTATGTACCAGATCAGTTGAACATGAAAAAATTCAGGTTTGGTCGTAGATGGACCAATATTTTTCGATGATTGAAGGTCAGTATTAATATTTGTGTTGTCTATAATGTTTTTGATTATTAATTCCTGGAGAAGTTAGAAAATCTAGAGGATAAGCTCAAAAGCATGAATAGTGAACTCTTCGTTGTGGGTGATTTCAACGCGGGAGCAGCAGAATGCGGAATGACGTAAACCAACTCGAGAAATAATGGACGAATAATGGAAATGGCAGCGAGACTAGCTCTACTTGTTCTCAATACCGGGAACACAACAACCTTTAGATGCTCCGGGTACAAGGAAATGATACCGGATGTGAATTTGCCAGTGAAGGTATAGCGGAGCACATTGAAAACTGGCAGGTTTTGGAGGAGTACTCTGGAAGCGATCATTAATACATCGAGTTCCATGTACTCAACCAAACTCCAGAGAGGTTCCAAAGCCCATGGTAGTCAGCACGGTGGAACGCCGCAAAGCTGTACATCGACATTTTTGGGTGATCTGGGCTGGCCGGGTGACGCCGCGTCGAAGGACGTTGATATTCACCAGCCCTGAGGAAGACCATGACAGGATGGTCGAAACGTCGGCAACTCAGCCTTCGACGACGCGTCACCCGGACAGCCCAGATCACCCACATGACTCTGGCCGCGGAAGCCTACGACTTCATCGACATTTTTGTGGAGGTCCAACGGCGTGGGAGAAATCGTTGCCAAAAGCCAACAGCGAGAAAATACGTGTAGTCAGCAGCTCTTTACATCACTCTTTTCTCATTGGAGGTCGCAGTTCTTTTTATTTTTCGCGCCCGTAGCTCAGAGGGTCTTAAGCTACGGTTTCAGAGCAGCCAAAAACTGTCGCTTGCTATCTGACGACTGCGAGCGAAATTGTCTCTTATTTCACTCCAAAACAACAGAACGTTGAACTCGAAATCGGCGGAAATTTTCCCATAATTATGTAGTTTGTGATTTAACACATTGCAAGAAGCACGCTCAAGACCACCTACCTGAATTGCAAGAAGTATTGGCATTATAGATGGCGTTCTCTCCAGCTGATTTCCGACGAATGGAACCGACAGAATCAAACAAAACATCTTCGTCCGACGGCAGCCTATGTTTCCGGACGCCGTCGGAGGAGGTCGTTCAGGTTCGATTAGCCCGTTTCCATTTGTTAGCATGTGTTTGAATGAATCTTGAATATCGGACGCAAACGTCAGGACATCGACCGGCCGAAATTCCAACCCAAACTGGTTCTACTGTGACCGCCGCCTTAAGAACACACCAAGGCTATAGTCAGAGTTAATCTGCATTCGACCAAAGAAACGTTCGGTTGCAAACAGCAGACTGCTTGACGAATGATAGTGGTCTGCATTAAACTGCGCTACATTGGTTTAAAATTCTTACATACACGCTACAACTAATGGAACTAGAAATATAACTTCTCGCTGAGAGCTATATGTAATGAGAAGTTTCCTTTTGCGTTAACGAGGTTAGGTGTTTTTGCAAAAAGAAACAAACCTCTTTCAAATATACTAGTTTCACATTTTTTAATGTCTTGGACATAATTTTATAGTATTAAATTTGATTTCATAAGAATGAAAACACTATTTAGGTCCATAACGAACAGCTCAGCTTGACCGGATAATTAAAAGTTGACACCGCTATGCGAGCAATGTTCTAGAATGCGTCGGTTGCAATGCGACAGATTACTGTCCAGTGAGCGTTTGGAAGGCTGGGTCGTAAGAGGCCGTATTAATACGAACGGATATTCTGCAGAACAAAGATTCACTCAGTTTAGCGTAAGTTCTCATTCGGTAAGTGAACGTATTAACAAAATCGTGGCCATAAAAAGGACTGAAGTTCATTAAAATGAGAGTTCTCCTCGGCAGAAATGCACGTAAATGGACTAGGGAGCTGCCGGAAATGGTGATGATATGACGAAAAAGAGGATGCCTAGCTATCAGAGCGTTCTAAGCCACATTCTAGAATGTAGGATGATCCATTGCCACTCGGCGGATGTTCATCGCGTTAAATTCACCCCGAGTCGTCGGAAAGTGCATTCCAGAACTTGGAGCAAGCTCTCTGGGATGAGGTAACGTAAGGGCGAATCGCCTCTCTACAAGTAATGCTTGAAAACGATAGTCAAAAAGTCTGCAAACATTTTAGCTTTATCGGGAGAATTAAATTTGTGGAGAGTATTTAGCCTTTTATTGTTCGAATGTTAACTGTCAGTTTGCGAAGCTTTCAGCCATCTTTTATATTTCTAGTAAAACATGATTATAAATTTGTTACTTTATTTATCAACAACGTAGTCACAAAAATACAAGCACTTGCATAATTCATTCCGGTCTAAGAAGGTTTCCTAGCCTTTTATTAAAATCATAAAGTTAAAAAGACTGGAAACACACAAAATATATAAGATTTCTTCCTGTTTATCTCTATTTGCGAACAAACTCCCTCGTCGCCATGACATAGAAAAATTCGGACATACATGTAGATCAAAACAAAGGTTAAAATAAAGGATGTGCGGGGTCGAAAATCACATTTTGTCAATGATCATACGGTGAGAAACTTCGTTTAAAAAATACATTTTTTCCGTGGTGCTTGTGATTGAAAAATCTTTTGTACTGGCGGTCGATTAGTACACGAACACAGGATTCGATCCCCCCATTAGCAGTGACATAGGGTTATCTTAATTGCTGAATTTGACTGAAAATTTCCTAATTGAACGGCCTTGTAGAATGATGCAAGAGTGAATGTGTGTGCATTTCATTGACGAAATGTGCATTGCACGTGATAATTCAATCAACGCTGAACAGAGAAACTCGATACTGTGGTTGCTTGTTGATTCCCCTAAGATTTCTTCCGTCATTCTTATCAAAGTGTGTCTGTAAAACACCAGTACTGAATGCGTTGCCTATCTCCAGGGGAATCGTGTCAAAAAATATTTCGAGTAATTTTGTTAAACGTAGTTTCTTAGATGACTGTCTTGTTTACTCATTCTTGTTACTGTTTTGTTGAGACATTTATCATTAATTACTTTTCTATAATTATTAAAGAAAATGTTCCTTAAAACCTTTCAAATTCGTTTCACTACACAATAAAAAATCTTTCCTTAATCTTTGATTTTCAAATTTTCAATAACAACTTCTAAAGCGGAAATGGTATTTTTCTCATACCTTGTTCTTCTCTTGAGTTTTTTTCGATATTTTATCTCAGCCCTTCGTTCAGCAGGAGGTTTTGAATTAGATGGAAGAACGTTTGTAAAGTAGGAAGGTTAATTTGAAAAAGAAATATTGTGAATGCGTCATCAGTCAATAAAGGTCGTTTCCTGGGTTCAACTAGCCATTATGCATCATCTCGTTTCGTACGATCTGCAGTAATGACATGCTGAGTTGAAAAGTTATATGCATGCAGCTGACGTTTGAGTAATTATAAAGCTATTCCTATAAATCAAAGACACACATAGTTTCCTTTTTCCTAGATATTTTGGAAAACCAAACGTATTAACATCCCTACCATCGACATAAATAGCTCATTTTGTAACCTGGCGCACTTCAACTTTGTGGTATCTCTCAAAAGTAATGTTAAGCACATTTTTATAAATGATACTCAAATTGTCAACAATAGTAACCACTGATTAATTAATCACACACCTTACTCAACATTAAGATCGGGAAACATCGAAACACAAACCAGTGTTAACACTTAACAGTGTTTGGAGAAAAAGGAGGCAAATATACAATATCCTAGGACTGCTCGGCGACTAACACTCCGACCCGAAGGTTGCACTGATGCATCCCGTGGTCACGTGCAGCGCCTGTTATTTTAGACTACCTTGCTGAAACATATTTGTTATTGACTTTTGAAAACTTTCTATTATAGTCTCCTGATTGAAAACTCTTTCCAAATAGTGAAGACTATTCCGTAAAGGTGGCTCCACACATGCGGAGCAAATGCTCGCCGGAAAAATTCGGAACGGCCGAAGCGCTCGTCGCGAGGTTCGCAGAGTAGGCGAGCACTTTCAACCACACACGCCCAGTTTGTCGTGTTTTGTGTGTTTTTCGTGCACTCTGGGTACAACGAATATTCGCTACCTGTGCTCCAAGCTGCAATGGATATGGATTCGCAACTAGTTACTGCTACAGATGCTTATGTGGTAATGGCTTGTGGCAGTATATTACGTAATGATAAAAAGAAAGAAAAAAACCGAAAAGATGATGGTGGATGGTTTCAGTTCATCGCAGCAGAGAAACGTAAGTATTAATTAGCTTGCGGCTACATATTTTCAATTTCAACTAAACAACTTGATTCCAGATAATAAAGTTGAAATAATTAAAATTATTTTGTACACACATCAGTTAGCATTCTACAATAAGTATCTTTCACTGACTTCAAATCTGTAAAAAAATGTCATTGGTTGCTTAAGCAATTACATAGAAATGAGATGAAAAATTATATATTTTTGTACGATGAAATCTAAAATGTAACTAGAAATACTCCATCACCGACAGTTTTTTCACAAATTGACTTTAATTGTGCAGTAGGTCACTGGCAGCTTCCTGTAATTAGCATACAGTTTAGTGACGCCATCTATGAACTAGTGATAAAATTTTCAGTTTTCCTTCAGGCGGCAATATGTACCTTATCACCCCATCCATCTATAAACTGGTGACACAATTTCTGCAGTTTTATCTCCACATAGCAGTACGTACCTGTTTGTGGTATGAGATGAGGGTGTAAATCAAGGACGTCCAAAGAAAGGAATTGGATGACTGGCGGCTTTTGATGGATTCATAAGAGAAGTGCTATTATTATTATTATTATTATTATTATTATTATTATTATTATTATTATTATTATTATTATTATTAAAAACAGTGGTATTACACAACGAGTATGTTTTAAAACCAATGGGACATTCAGTTGCACTGATCCTAACCACAATGCAGTACGACAATCACAGCTGGATGATGTGTGGAGACCAGAAGTTTTTGTGCATGCTTCTTGGACAACAGTCTGGATCTACGAAGTTTTCTTATTTCCTTTGTGAACGGGACTTCCATGAGAGATTGAACCACTGGGACCAAATATAATGACCTCCACGAACTGATTCAGAACCACGAAATAAGAATATTTTAAGGAAAGGATCTATTGATACAAAGAAATGCTACCATCTGTGAATATAAAATTAGAACTCATGAAACAGTTAACTATAGCTCTGCCAAGAAATGGGACGTGCTTTAAACATCTTTGTAATGAGTTCTCACACCTCTCAGAAGCCAAGATAAAGGAATTTCCGTTCGACCAGACATGAAACGACTTATGTTAGATGAATTTATCACTACGATCACAGATGCTAAAAAAACTATGACTTCCTTGGAAAACTTTGTAGGAAACAAAAAAAAACAACAACAGATTATACAATCATTGTTATAAATATGGCGAAGACCTTTAAAGATTTGGGATTTTGAATGAGCTTCAAGTTTCTCTTCCTGCATGCACTTTTGGATTTATTTCCTGAGAATCATTGTGCGATGAGCGAGGAGCAAGGAGAACATTTTCACCAAGATATTAAGGAGATGCAGAAAGATATCAGGGTCGATAGAACGTAAACATGATGGGCGACTACCGCTGGATGCGGGGAATACTTAAGAGGAAGAGCAATACTACACGCGCAAGTTTTCTTGATTTTTCCCAGACGGGGTGTGCGGGGAGAGGAAAGCTCTTGCTACGTCACGGCTTCATAGGACGTACCAACTGTGGGCATTAACGTACATCACAAAAGCACGCGACGAGAAACGCTACGAGTGATTAGAACGTAAAAGGTGGCTGTTGCCAGCACTATAAATTGGTACGTGCCTTTACGAGTCGAACCTAAGTGTCTCAACATGCCGTGCTATTCAGCGCTGGGTGAGGAGTAGGGTGCTCGTGTATCAAGAAAACATGCGCGAGTAATACTCACAGCTTCACACAAAAAAGAAAAGGAAATCACAAAACACGTAAATAATGTTTTTAGAAATAAAAGAATATTAAATAGTTTGTATAAAAAAAGTGAGTATTATTTGCTAGAAAATTGTTCTATTTTTCATATACCCTTAATAAACATGGTAATGTAATGTCAGTGAGCTATAAAACTCCATCGTGCGTTTGAAAAAATTGTGCGTGATGGGAGAAAACTGAGCTCAGATATGAAATCAGTACCCCAAAAATTTAAATATTTATTATAAATTTAAAACATTTTTATGACCTTTAAATTTTCAAGCCTATGTTATTACAGGTTACGAATGAAAGTCTTCCCAACCCATTATACATTTCTCAACTTTTAACTTAGTTCCTGTACCATTTCGTTTATAGTTCGTCTATTTAGCACAAATAAATTCAGATTGAAATTGATGTATTTGTCTATTCTCCACTAGTTAGTAGTGTAATTCATTGCTAAACCAAACAACAATTGTGCAAATCGATATCAAAGTTTTAATATGAAAATTTTGAAAAAGAGAAGCATATCTAAAAATCTAATTGGAGTTAAAAGAAGAGTTCTTGATATTTTAAGAAATATGTCTTTTTTACAAAACGTAGAATGCATTATTTTTAGTTAAATGATTGCTGGTCAAATTTGAATGCAAATAAAAAATAATTCCCAATTTAGTGACTGCTTTTTCTTCTATTCCTGAATAATTGTAACTATTAACTCATTTCACAGTATTTTCTACATCCATTTCGTGGAATGATTATTTCCTCCACAAGATTTTTCCCAATGACGATACATTTTAACTATCCCTAAGTTCATTTGTGATCAATCACTCCCTGTTTCTCATAACTCACAACCTCTGAAATCAACAAAGTTAATTTTTATGTGTTCTAAGTTAATTTTTAATTTTTTTACAGGTGTAATGGCACAATGTTGACGACTGACTTGCTTAGAGGGCCATCTGGCAAGTTTGAAAATTTCTCCCGAATGTCCTGTGGGGATTTCAACTAGCTGCTCTCCGGGCTGCTAGCTGCTTTCCGAGGATTGTTAAGAAGTATACCAGTGGATGAAAGTGATTCCACCTCATGAGCGTCTCGCCCTCACTTTGAGGTACCTTAGGCGACTTTTTTCAGAGCATCGGTTCGCTGTTCAAGGCTTCGCTTCTCTGGGCGAAGAGGAGGGACTTGTTCCCGGCGCATGTGAGTTGCGCATTGATTAGTCTCCGGTACTAGTCCGGAAAACCAGTAGCTCTGAGCTGACAGGGTGGTTTCATAACCCAGGAATGGAATGGAGAGGTTGCCGTGAGGGTCATCTGTAGTTCGTCCGGATCCGGATATCAGCGTGGCGGAGTACTTGTGCGTCTTCGTGGGGTTAAGGTAAAATCGCAAAGCTCATGAACCAACCCCAGGGATTTGTGACCTCAAGAAATGGTGTGGAGCAGCAGCTCACGCAGGAATAGGCACCCTTCCTGCCAGCAGGAGGCCGTATTTGAACAACGTAAATAAACAATACAATCGATTTAAAAAAGAACCGAGTAAGGCGGATCGGATTCATTTACACCAGGGCAATGCCAGATTACTTCAATTATTGTATATCAAGTACTAAAATAATAATAATAATAATAATTGCAATAATGTTATATTGCAATAATATATATTGCAATAATAATAATTGCAATTATTATTTTATCTTTCAGCAATGGGTCATTAACTGAATCAAAAGCATTGGATATATTGTAAATATTGCCCGTCCAGCTCACCAGAGAATTATGAAACGTATGAGTAGGTGGTGCTTGATTATGGCGGAACAACGTTCTCCGCGATGTAACAGAAAATTGGGCATCGCGACACCCTCCCGTTGCAACTGGGAGTTGAGATTCTGCCAGATCATCCGAACCACAACTTCTTCCCGGCGGTAAATCAATATGAGCGCGAGGCGAAGGGCGCGGCCGCTGGGAGCGGCTGCCGGAGAGGTGCGGCGGCGGGCGCAAGGCGCGGCCCAGTGCGGCCGGCGCGGCGCGGGTCAACGCGGCCGCGCCCACCCACAGCCTCCGACGCGGCGCCGCGGCGGCGCAGCCGGACAGGCCAGGTGAGGCGCGCGACGCGCATGCGCCGCACCCGCCGCCGCCGCCCTCGCTACCACCACCACCAGCCGCGCCGTACCCTCCGCAACCCCCGACTTCGAAGCTGCCACCACCCTTGCACCGCCACCGTCAACACGGTCACTTTCACCACGACAACTACCATCCAGAACCACTGCTTCTATATCAATGTCCCATCATTGCCAAGTCTTGTGCTCTCACCCCAATCCCCAACCCCGAATTTCACCCCTTCCGCCACATCCGTCGACGATTCCACCGCCTTCTTCGCCCTCTCTCGCTGCCCCCTTGCCCACCATCACCGCCGTTGCCTCCATCACCTCTGCCATCCCCTTTGCAGCTATTTTCATCTTCACGACCACCACCACCACCACCGTTATCATCGAAACCATCCGGCGTCTCGGTCACCGCTACCAACTCAGCCTCCACGGTCGTCTCCACCGTCGGGCGTGCGCCTCCATCTCTTCTCGCGCCTCCGCCCTCATATGCCGCCTCCCTCTCCACTTGCGTCCCGCCCCGCCCCGTCCGCCTAGCCCTCGCCCGCGCCGCTCGCGCTCGCCCACGCGCCGGCCGACTTGTGAATGAACGGATCGATGGGCTGCTGCGCGCAGCTGGGCGCAGCCATCGCGCCGCGCTGGGATGAATGGCACAGGGTGGGCGCGCCGCCGCCACCGCCGCCGCCACTGCGCGCAGATGGCGCCTCCCGGCAGCGCCAGCCCAGCACGGCCCGGACCATGCACGCCCCGGATACTTCATTGATGATACTTCATTGATTCACTCACGTCCCGGGCGCGTGAACGGCTAAGGTCATTCGTCGCGTAAGTGTAGTGCATGTTTTTGCTCGATGTTCTTGCCCCGATAGATGGCGAGATCCGGCGCCGACCTACCGCCGCCTAGCAGGGGTTTCCCCAACCAGGCATCTCCCACCAGCAGTGTATCACAGCAGCCGTGACAAGCTCTAAGCTCCCGACCGGTCTCCTGGCATGTGTGGGAGTGTAGTTCAAGTGAGTGTAAGTATGTGTAAGTAAGGAAATGGAAGGAATGATCACGCGCGGCCCGTTTAGTAAGGTACTGCTCCGGCAGTCGCCTGGAATTCATCAGATAAAACATGGAAAACTACCGATCAGAGCAGCCGGTCGTTACAACTCCTCCAGACAGTGCAAGAACTCGACCTAGCTATCTGGCTAGTGTTGGAAATCCTTTCACCGCCGGGACTCGAACCGCAGGACCTCCCATCCACAGGCATTGCAGTAACATCAGTTGATGCACTGAGCCACATTTCCCGCGATACCCGGGATACTTATAAACGCCATTAGGTCGATAAACAGCAAATAACCAAGCGAATCTCTTATTTGTGTTACTGGCCGTGTGTCGTTTAATACTTTTCGTAATACTACCTTCTTATAACAAGGAATAAGCGTACTAATACACCATCTTTAACTAAAATTGAGTTGTTTCGATTGTTCTTAATGGACCGCGGCAATGTAAACGAACCCTGGCAGAATGCTTGGCAAAATTAAATCCTCCGACAATTCCCACCCTAATGAGATTCCATAATAACTTCGCTTCAACGGTCCAAGTAATAGATAAATATTACTGCCTTGCTGTTAAGACGTTCCTCGGCGGGAAACACGGCAATCAAAATTTATTGGGAACGCTGGGAGACTAGGAAGTCCACTAAAATATTCCCAACAACGTCTGCTCCATCAAAGGAGGGCGGGACAATAGGTTACTTTCCAAGTATCCTTTACACACAAACACTACTGGCACAACGCATGCACACAAGAATGAAAAGCAACTCGTAACGGCCGGCGGCTCTAACGGATTTTAACGTCTACTGCTTCTGATACGATAATCGAAGCAAATGAAAGAGGGTTCTTCTATTCAAACAAAGGTATTTTTTTATATGCATATTCCTTAAAAGAAATAGTATCACAAAAATACTGATTGCTACATAGCCGTTAACAGAAATAATTGACTCGGTTGGATACAAACCTCGATTCTCGCGTTGGATGCGTCCGTTATTTGCTCTGTATTAGAGTAACGACGTTAATAACTATTCTCATGCCGTTTTACTCGTCCGGGTAGTCTATGGCCACAACCCGGCTGATGGAACAGAAGCCCGCGGACTCCTGATTCTCTTAATCGTTCGTTGCTGATCGTTAAAGCAAGGGGCACGTTAAACCCGGACGGGTAAAACTCTGCGTCTGTGAGCGATAAGGTGAAACCCGAGACGCGAACAGGGTTGGCAGATGTTTAGTGCAAACACCCGCCGTTAGATGGCAATAAATCCGCCCAATAAGAAAAAAACAAAACAACTTTTATACGGGAAGTTTGGATTTGCATTAAAATAACGCATGTGGAGGGTGTTTTCGGGTAGTGACCCTATGAAATGTTTGATTTGCATTTTTTTGCTTGTGAAAATTTTAATTAATAATTTATGTACTGGCAGTGTAATATATGTATATGCTAACAACAAAGGCGCTACGACTTTTACAAGACACTCTATACTAGAAATCTAAAAACTAGCATTACCCACTTCTCGAAGTAATTTTAAAGGCATTAACAAATGATTATTGAAAATTCATGTATAAAATAAAAAACTAAAAAATCAAACTCGCAGCCAACCATGTTGTGGTTGTTTTTTGAAAATTTCCTCGTTATCTGAAAACCCACCCAACACCGCACATGTGTTCATGCATTTCCGCCCATTGGGCAATATTCCGCGAAGTCAGTTTTTGTCGCGCGAAGAGAGCCGTTTCCCAGCCCAAAAAGCGGAATTTCGCTCAATGTGGCAACCCGGGGCCCGAAATCCTTTACGGGAAGCACCGTCACGTATCCGGAACGTAAATCGAGCTCCTTTACGAGCAAACGAAGAGTCCATAGATGAATTCCCTCTTATATTTCCTTCTTTTTCTCTCTCATTCTCGTTCGCTCTCTCCTATCTCCTTTCAGAGGGGCATTCACTCTCACATTGATTAATGGGCGGGGGAATGGAGTGCTCCTCACGAAACACTGCTAGAGCTGTTCCGATACTCTTCATGAAGTGATTAACTTTGAAGAGTATTTGAGAAAGTGAACAATCCATAACTGCTTTGCCCACAGATTATGAATATTGTGAGTGGAGTTACTTAATCGAAATGTATACAGTAAAACCAAAGGCGGGCGCGAACAGGGACAAGGGAGCCGTGACTAAAAGTTTTGAAACGGGCTCCGTAGCCTTATGTAAAAAAACATTTTATTTCTGTAAATAGGTTGAATTTCCAATAAAAAATTACGAAGAATTGGAAAATAATTGCATAGTTGAGCGTAAAATTTAATATTTTTGTTAATTTTTTTTCTTTTCAAATTCTGCTACTTAAAATTGTCTGTACACATTTGCAATTTGCAGAAATTATTAAAATATTTTAACATTTAAATAAATAAAGAAAGAACAAAGAAAGAAAGAAAGAACAAAGAAAGAAAGAAACAAACAAACAAACAAACTATCAAACAAAGAATGAAAGAAAGAAAGAATGAATGAAAGAAAGAAAAAAAGAAAGAAAGAAAGACAGAAAGGCAGAAAGAAAGAAATAAGACTCTTGATCGGAGGGGGATAGTGGCATTTGTCCAAGTGGGCACTTATACTTTCATCCTCACCCTCCGCAAGCGTACAAGTGCGCCGTTTCACCGATATCCGGATACGCTAGAATGCGATATAGAACATTTTCCCATAACCTGGGTGGGGGCGCATGGCCAAAGCTTACGCCAGCTGTTCGAGTTGATACCGGAGTCATTCAACATCACTCACATTCTCTGGGACAAATCTCTCCTCAATAACTCTTGAGAATCATACACTGCCACAACGCAGCCGGAGCCCTAATAGAAGTCATCCGGGTTTATCAGGTCAGAGGGCATGAAGCCCCCACACGATTCCTCACCACGCCCACCTTGGCACTGACGATTAACTGCGAGAACTTGGCACTCAGTGGGAAAGTCTAATTTCCAGCCAGTATTTTAACAGAGAGCACCAATGTCCCAATCCCGCACACGGACACAGTTGAATCATTTATTTCAGAAACCTGTCAAACGCCAACATCTAACACACGCTTTTGCGACGCATTACTGTTCCAGGAGGATAGAAACATTGTTGAGTGCATATTTATATGAAAAAATATTCATTTATTAACTCCTTTAATAAAAAAAAAATATTTTGAAATCTGAAAAATTGGGAGACGTATTCTCAATTTGTTCGGAATGAGGAATTTGACGTTTGACGGGTTTCTGAAATAACCGATTCAATTGGAGTAAGGGTGGCGAAATCCCAATTAGTAATGGAAGCAATAATAATAGTAAGAAGAAATTCGATCGAAAATGTTACGATCGACCAGGAGTGAGTCGCCAGCCCGAGAGTGGCTCATATGTGGTGGAGAGGGGTGACAATACTAAGCAATAAGGCAAAGGACGCGAAAAAATGTCGACAATAGCTTTCGTAAAGCTATAGTCTTTCGTTAAGTTCCAACTAAATCGACCAGGAATAACACAACGATCGCAAAAGCGGAAATTAAGTAGTTTTAACATTACTTCTTTTCGCAGAAGGCGACGTCAGCCCGTGTGATCAATGTTGTATTGGAAGGTGAATCCTTATAAATGAGCAAATGATATTAAGAATGATGAACTTAGCAGTGAAATCTAAGGCAGGACAAATACAAGTAGAGTTCGCTCGCGGATACTGTGCATACAATCATGTGACAGAACAGACAGACCCTCCCCTGAATGCCATCTCAAAAACATTGACTTTCTAGCTTTTCGATATGTTAAAAAATATGTTTGCATTTCCAGTAAGAAAGTACACAAGGAAATAAAAAAAATACTGATTCATGCATAACAAATTTGTGGTCGTGAGTTTCAAGACCACAATCCCTGACCAGCACTTCGGCAAGGGATTGTAATCGATGTTTTCTGAACAGCGATAGAACGCGTAGATGGCTTAGCTGGGAATGTGCAGTTTATCTCTTCTCGCCTAACTAGCTCACATTCTAACAGTCGTCCAGTGCGCGGTATCTCGTAAAAACTCTGCCCGAGGTAACCAGCCTGAACTACGCTTGGCAATATGTTTTCCAAACGGAGATTTCCAATAGAATGTGAACGCTAGTAACCCAGAGGTGGATGCTATCACTATCGCAAAATCTTTGTCACTATCTCTAGCGCTGGGACTAGTAGTCATGCTTTAGGCACAGGAACCTAGTGATAAACCTAGTGATGTCTGCAACGGCGTGTCTGCGATATTGGAAGTGAAAAACCCAAGAATGATCATCACTGTGTGTAGTGCAGTAACCATCACGATATCTGCCTCTAACTCCGTACCCAGCAGCCATAGACGGCACTAGAGACAGTATTAGAATTAAACGAGGTCAGAGAGAGTAATTGTGATGGAAGTAGCGGCAACCCTGGTGGAAGGCAACGGCCACTAGTAAAAGTGCTAGGGATAGTACCCACATCTAACTGTTAACCCCTACACGCGGAAGTGGAAGGCTAGCGAACTGGGTGTCAGTCTCTAGCGCCGTCCTATCACTTTACTAGTATGACCAGCGCGCATATCTAGAGACATGGGCAGCAGTCATGGACTGAAGCTAGGGCCAGGAAGAGAATCTGAATTGGTGGTGGCAAACTTCGGTAACGTTTTATGGAAAGCTGACGTGCTGAGGCTGCTGGCAGTGTTGCCAGAGATAGTGCACATAGCGGCGGCGGCGGTGGTAGAGAGCGTAACGGTGGCGATGGCAACAGAGGAGAATCCCGGTATAGAGCGATTTTTATGAGAATGAGCCCAAGTGACTGTTCGCTAAACAAGTGAACATCACGTGTATAGTAGAGGAGTATCCCTCCGTCGCGGCGGCTGTTCAGACACGTCCCTTCGTAGTGTTTACGGCTCCTGTGAAAATTTCACTATGCAGAAATCTAAGAGTTTCGCTGAGGTATGTGCACGTACGCGAGTACGGGAAATATTAAAAGTTAATTACGTATGTAGAAAACTTTTGTTCTCATATTCAGTAAAAGAAAACTTCCACGAATCTAAATAGAGAGAAAAATGATTTTTCAGGGTACGTTTAAATAGCTTTTCTACTCGTTTCATAGCGATTAACTCATGCATTTTTGTAGTGACGAGGATAGTTTATTTATAATTATAACGCCCCGACTATCAGTATTTACTAATATCCACTCATAACTTAAACGTGACTTAATAATTGATTCACATGTCACTAATGTTCTGCAAATTAATGCATCCCTTAATCATAAACAAGGAGGATGCCCTTTCGCCCGCTCTGGCTATTCCTGGTTCACAACCGTGACACAATCCTATAAAAAATATATATAAAAAGCAAAGCACAGAACCACGAATCGCTCTCGAACACAGCTCTCCACCTTACAACACAGCAGCCGGAAACACGTGCACCGTCTCCAGTATGCATCTCACATTCAAGACTCGTTTTTAAAATAAACATAATACTTATCACACAAAAACTAAATTCAATGTAATATTTATAAAAAAAATAGTTTTACAGAAGAGCACATAGCACTGCACTTCCTAATTTCAATTATTTCTCGTGGCGCACTACATTTTCGACGGACGAGGACATCAGGAAAGGATGAGTCGAAGCTATTTACAAGATAGCCAACTGGAATCGAACGAATGGAGCAAGGAGAGTCTACTAAGCTCAAGGACACAACGACCGCAGAACCTTCGGTTGGGTGGCCAGCACTAGATATGAAAGCGTCCCATTTTTAAAAAAATCGCTCTTATAGCCCGAGTTGGAAAGGGATAGCGCTGCCGCACGACAGCCATTGGAGGGAGGGTTCTCGTAGCGGAGGCGCCGGGGGCTGCGAGGGCGGTAACGGCGTCCTCGGGCACCCGAAGGGGAAGCCAAAGCCATCGCTGTGGACTCTTATGACTGCTAGCACCAGCGCTAGAGATATACGTAGAGTCGGTGGCGGCGCCTGCGGCTTCGATCGGCCGCCCCCCGACTAGGCGGGCCCCGCGCCGTTCCGCGCCGCTCGCGCCGAGTCGGTGCCGTGCCCACCCTCGCCCGCTTGAACCGCGCCGTTGCGGGCGACGTGACATTTTCCGCGTGACCCCTCGCGGCGGCGGCCGCGGCCGCGCACGGTGGTTTGCCATTTGCGAAAAACGGACAAAAATGTGTTTGTGTAGAACATTTTTTTGTGTGTCTATTTATGTGTATTATATTATATGTATTTTTTTGTGTGTGTATTTATATCTACATGTAAAATGTATGTATGTATGTACGAGTGCGTGAACGGGCTCAGGTCTACCGGCTACATCCCTGTCTCGCGGCCATGGGTAAAGGAGGTACGAGTGGTTAGCACGTGGACATCCCCATGGTCTTCTCAACCTGAGAAGTGAATTTTCGAATCGTCACACAGCAACATGTACTGGGACATTGCAAGGAAAACGCACACTATAACCTTGACTCGACCGGGAATTGAACACTGGGCCGTGTAGTGGAAAGCGAGCACGCTGACCAAGAGCTAGCTACGAGATCAAAATAAACATAACTATTATAAAATTATAAATAATAATTATAATTGTAAATATTTATGCAACAAAATAAATGCACAGAAAAAAATCTAGTTTTCTTTCTATATTTTCTTCGTTAGTCATTTCTTAAAAGGCTCACAAATATGGGTTTTCTCAAGAGAAGGTTGGTTATAAATGCATTATATTTTGAGTTCTTCATTTCTATGTAATTTTTAATGCTCTAAAATAGTAATTTTATCTTGTTACTTTTCCATTATTTCTTACTAGTATGTCACACAAAGGCCGAATTCATTTCTTCCATATTTTTTGTAAATATTTCTGAAGTCAAATATGCTCGAAATAACATTATATCTACGTTTCTTAACTTATAGAAAATGTAATTTACATGGAATAGGGATTGTGTATCACAAAAAAAAACGTCAACTAGAAAATACTTCCATAAATGTGTTTTAATGTAACCCCTGCCAATTTATAACTTCAAATGAATTTAAACTGTACACTTCTAGACTTAACAACAATCGCAATTCTGACCTAGGACCAGGATCCAGACTCTCCAGGATCCAGACCTAGGACACCCCGGCTTTCTAATTCCGTCCAAACGTTTACCGAATTTCTCAGTCCGAAATGAAGTGCGGCGGGGGCGCGCGTACGCAGGTGCCGCCGCGCCGGAGCTGGCGTGTGATTGATAAGTGATTCCGGCGCGTCAACGTCTAAGGTCATTTCTCCCGCAAGTGTAGTGCATGCTTTTTTTTAAAATCTCGGTAGGTGTCGGTAATCTTCCCCGCTGAATGGAGAGAACCGGCGCCGAGCTACGTCGACCTACACTCCTAGGACATTTTTTAAGAATTTTCTCAACAAGACTTCAAGGTTTTTCCTTAAAGTCGCTCGAAGAGACCAAAGTGCGCTTATAAAATTGCAGAGGCCCTATTTTCATTAAAATTTAGAATGCAAAACTTAAAATTATTTGGACCCACTTTTAAAATCAAGCTTTTTCGTCTTAACGGTATTCAAATTTAGATCTTTAAAAATATCATAAACTAATTCCTCAAAATTAACTAACATTGCAGCGTATTATTATCAGAATTATCAGAATTATCAGAATATTAAGGGATGCATAAGGTATCCAGGGATAAACGCCGAAACTTCGCAAATAATCTCTAAAGTCAATTTTAAGCTATTTTGTCTAATAAACTCATTCGATATTTCCAATGGGTGAGTCGCAAAAAAATACTCAAAAGTTGATTTTAAAAAATACTTTTAATTTCAAAATTTGCATTTCAGAAACATGTTAACTGTTTATTAATTAAATTAATGAATATATTTGTTCACAATGAAAAAAATTATATCCGAAATAAAAAAAACAATTAAATTGTGTAAATTGAGTGCGCTGAGCGGCTATACATACTATATATAAAACCTAAAACATTTATTTAAATGTTAAATAATTTTGAGAAAATTATTCAGTAACGAATGTGAGATTAAATTCGCATAGCTAACGGCGCGGAAGGAACAGCTGACTAGTCGATTGTGATAAATTAATTTCCCTGCAACAACACCAGGTAATCAGCTAGCACAATATAAACAGGAACATAATGCAGGAACAAAAAAAGGTGCAGCGGCGATAAAGCTGAGTGGTTAAGGCTGAAAAGGTACTGCAAGGAATGTGAAATAGTATAGATGTGAGTTAACGAGAGGGTCAGAATTTAATCTAATTAATTTTAATGCAATATACCTATGTGCGCTGTGCAATCAGTTAGAGCCGGAAGTTACCTGTTCGAATTTCGCCGAATGCATGGATAGTTTCGAATTGTGAATGTTGCATGAAAGGCAAAAGACACTATCGGGCATCTCGTATTATTATTTCAGCCAAGCATGCGAACATTATTCATTATTACTAAATGTTCAGGAATGGCGTCATTCAGTCGAAAAGTTGAGTGATCAATTAAAGGTAATTGAAGCGTGGTAAGTAAGGTCAAGCTATTATGTAGCCCATAATATCATCTCTCCCATTATTCAGCAGTTTCGCATCAAAGGAGGAGCCTCATGAATATTCAGCCAACCCCCATAAGCCAATGTCACATATTAAAAAATATAGTTATTACTAATTTTCTATACTGATGAAACTCATTCAATACATAAATTGCATACGTTATAAATATTAACTAAAAGTCAGCAAAGTAGAATACATTTTATATGCAGCATAAATTAAACATTTTTTATAACAAAACATCTCGCTGGTTGAACACAATACCTGTAGCCTCCCAGAGAAAAATCCTGGGCGCGCCTCTGTCATTCACTAAATTGTTCTTGCGCGACAGTAGCGTAACACCTGCTGAAAGAATGAAGCAATCTTTTAATAAATGTTTCAAATACTTATTTTCAAATGTTACACGCAGAGGGAGGGGGGAGAGATCTTGTGCAGATCCGCCGCTAGTAAGAGGGCAGGGAGTAAGAGAGTCGCAGCGAGTGCATGAACGCCACGGAGCCCGGCGCGGGGCGGGAGCGTTGGAACTGCGGGGGCAGCTGCGAAGGGAAAGGGCAAAGGGTATCGGGGGCGGCGATACGCGCGCGGGGGACGAGGCGGTTGGCAACGGGGCTGCGAGGGGCGCGGGTGCCGAGGGAAGAGCGCGGTTCGACGACCGTCAGGTGGAGTCGGCGTCGTGGGAGGGGAACGGCGGGGGACGTGGAGGTGAAGGGGCAGGGCGGAAATTGGGGGAGGGGTGGTTCTGGCTTGGATGTGGGCGCGGGCGGGCACACAGTGGGCCGGACCGGTATTTAAGCCGCGCATTTTCTGTTACGTTCAACTATTCTTCAATTGGCGCTTTTCTCATCCTTTGCCTTTTATTCTTTATACTCTAATGAATCAAACCCTATCCCACTGACGATAATCTCGAATTAGGGGTAAGTGAATCGTGAAGGCCTCTGCGATACAACACATATGAATGACGGGGGACAAAAATCAATGTCCGGGGTGGGATTCGGAAAAACGACCTTTTCCATTGAGGTGATGAGTCAAACGCTCTCTTTCTAACTCGGCCGTTAAGCGCTGTTTAACCAAGCATTTATCCTGTAAAAAATTGCATTAAGAAACACAAAAGAACACATTATATTCCCATGTTATCATAATTTCCTGTCATTGATAATTATTAAATACAATATTTATATTTTGAATAAAAAGTTGTGTTTACTCTTAATGCACGATTTTATGTTGACTCACGTTCGAAAAAACGTACAAAAACATATGTCGTGCTACTAGTTTATTATGTTTAAGTTTTTATATAAGTAAAAGTTGAGCGACTTAGGAGTAAGTTAAAAAAATTACGAATGTAATAAAGCAAAATTACAAACGAGTTTCTACGCATTTTTTCTATGATACCATTAAAAATTGGTTAAGAAGAGAAAATAATTTTGGAATTAACTAAAACCTGCAATTTTTATCAGCCTTCACATACGTGACATAAAGTTATACGCAGGAAACGAGTATATTTAGTTAGCAGCGAGTTATGTTGACGCCTGCTAATAATAGCTGGAATTGTTGATCTAATGGTATCATTATTACTCAACAAATACTATGTACTTTGAAAATAAAAGTGCATTAGACTGTTTAACGATCTAAAATTGAGAGAGATATTTCGTTGAAAAGGATATCGATGGTTTTAATATGGGATCTAAAATTGAGAGATGAATTTCGTTGAGAAAGTTATCGATGGTTTTAATATTGGATGTGAATGAGAGGATTCAAAACACCGTTCCGAATGGCCGAGATCTCTAAGGCAGGAATATCTTAGCGATTTTGGACCAAAGGATCGCGGGTTCGAGTCCCGCCTCGAGCATGGTTGTATTGTGTTCGTCCTTTCACCTCTTATCATCATCATATCGTGTGATCCTCACAGTTACCATACCGTTACACGCAATAGTGGTCGCTAATGACCTAATAGTTGATGCGACCTTACATAACAAAAAAAAGCTTTCGTAATTTATAAAATTTCAGAAGTGTTAATAAACGGTACAATATAAATGCGCTGTATTGCATTCAAGCAAAAACCCACAATTAAATAAAAAAACAAGTAGCCATTTTGATGAAAATTGTGAAAATGTCACAGGAGCTTCATGTAAAGTACACCTCGAAATTAAAATGTCTCAATCATTTACGAAACGGCATCACTACATCTTACGCCTTAAGCATGCAGGAAAATACAAAGTCTTGTGCTAATCTTAGGTTGCCGGCCAAAGTGCCGGCTTCATCCATAAGTTAAGTTAGAAATAAGTTAGTAAGGAAGCACTGCCCCCTTCTCTGCCGCATAAGCCAAAGAGCTGCGGCGTATGTACCCCAACTCGAAAATAAACTCCCGCCTCGCCAGGGCTACTGGCGGGGGGAAAGTTGAAAAAAGATCATATCATATTTGCCAAAAAGCAGCTAAAATTCTTCGAATCTGACAGAGTCCGCGGGCCACATCCATCCATCTATCTCTTATTCTTTTTTACTATATTATTTTTACTCGCATATTATTATATTTTCGGATTGAAAATTGTGTGCAACTCCTCTCCACATGCATCAACCTTCAGTATTATTGTCCATGCACATAGACCTCTTATTTTGACGCATTTGCGCAGTTACAGCTCAAATACCCTTAAACGCAGATTGCGGAAGATTTTTTTCTATAAGGAGGACAAGTAAGAAAATAATTATTCCTTATAACGTGGTCTTCTTTCTATATAACTTTGATAAACTAAGAAGGGGAAAATGTTATCATCAATTATTCTGCCACAAAGAGCCTCAAATTACTCATTCACAAACTATAAGAGAGATCAAAAGGAGTTAGAAAAACTAGAGAAAACAATGAATTAATTTTCTTGCATATATAAAAAATGGCTCATTTAATAAAAGGGTTGCATCTAATTCTTTCTTTTTCATTAAAAATCTTTATTAACGCATTCATAATTCCTTCATTACAAAAAATATTTACATATTTTACTGAATTGTGCATTTCATATGTGTGGGCAAACATTTTTTTCCTCGTCGCTCGTCACGAGCTGATTGGGCCCAGTACGCGCGTGAGCCTCCGCGCGCACCCCCGCGCATTGGTTGGCGCCGGGCGTGACATTTCGCGTGACCCTGAACAGGCTCACTCTGGCGGCGCGGGGTAGCCCAGACGCCGCGCCGCCCGCCCGGGCGCTGCCGCCGCGCGCCTCCGCCGCCCTCTCCGCCGCCCTCCCTGCCGCCCTCTCCGCGCCCTCCTGCCGCCCCTTCCGCCACCTGCCTCCGCCGCCCCTCCTCCTCCCGCTCATTCTACAAATCAACTTCGCCGTCCTGCCCTCCTCCTCCACTCCGTCACCGCATTTGCACCTCCCTTCAGCGCTTCCACCTCCTCTTACCCATTGCTGCGCCGCCGTCGCCAGCTTTTAAACCCCTCTTCCCTCCGCCTCCTGGCTCTTCGACGGCTGTTTGGCACCAACTCCTCCTCCGTCCTCGTCAGCCACCTCTGTCGCCACCTTCTCTCTCACCACGTCCTTCCCCACAAGCTTCCTATTCATTCTCTTATCCCCGACACTAATACTTCCCACCTAATATCTCTCCACCATCACCTCCCGGTTCAAGCATACCCCAAATCCGCCCTTGCTGTTGCCACACTCCTTTTAACTTTCGCAGCAGCTGCTTTCTCCACATCAAACTTCTTCGCCGACTTTGGCACGCCTCACAACATCCTTCTCATTATCCCCGAACGCCGTCTCTAACTAATCCGTCGCGCCGTCGCCAACCTCTGCCTCTTGCAGCTGCACCTGTCTTGCCATCCCATCATCGCCGCTTTCCTTGCTCCATCCCCCAAATCTCCCCCATCCCCACTTCTCTCCCTCCCGCTACGATCTTCACTATCACGTTTCGCAAATCGCCTCCGCCGTCACCACTCGCACCTCTACAGCTGTATCTCGTCACCGTCACACTATTTCCATTCTCATAGTCATGAGAACACTACCCCCCTTCTCATTTCTTTCCCCTGCCACCACTTTCATCACCTTTTTCCAAATCGCCTCCGCCGTCACCACCTCCACCTCTACAGTGTATTCGTCGTCACCGTCACCGCTAATCCATTCTCATAGTCCTAGAACACTACCCCTTCTCATTTTTCCCGCCACACTTTTATTCACCTTTTTCCAAATCCGCCTCCGCCGTCACCACCTCCACCTCTACAGCTGTATTCGTCGTCACCGTCACCGCTATTCCATTCTCATTAGTCATAGAACACTACCCTTCTCATTCTTTCCCGCCACCACTTTTCATCACCTTTTCCAAATCGCGCCTCAGCCGTCACCACTCCCACCTCTACAGCTGATTCGTCGTCACCGTCACCGGGCTATTCATTCTCATAGTCCTAGAACACTACCCCTTCTCATTCTTTTCCCGCCACCACTTTCATCACCTTTTCCAATCGCCTCCGGCGTCACCCCCTCCACCTCTACAGCTGTAATTCCGCTCGTCAACCGTCACATATCCCATCTCATAGTCATAAGACACTACCCCTTCTCAATTCTTTGTCCCGCCACACTTTCCATCACGCTTTTCCAAATCCGCTCGCCGTCACCTACCTCCACTCTACAGCTGTATTCGGTCGTCACCGTCACCGCTATTTCCATTCTCATAGTCCTAGAACATACCCCTTCTCATTCTTTCCCGCCACCACTTTCATCACCTTTTCCAAATCCGCCTCCGCGTCACCACCTCCACCGTAAGCTGCTATTTCGTCGTCACCGCGAACCGCATTTCCATTCTCATATAGTCCTAGAACACTATCCCTTTCTCTTTCTTTCCCGCCACCACTTTCATTCACTCTTTTCCAAATCCGCCTCGCGCCGTCACACGCACTCCACTCACAGCCTGTATTCGTCGTCACGTACCGCTATTCCATTTCTTCTCATAGTCCTAGAACACTACCCCTTCTCTTTCTTCCCGCCACCACTTTCATCACCTATTTCCCAATCCGGCCTCCGCCGTCCACCTCCACCTCTAGCAGCTGTATTCGTCGTCCCGTCACCGCTATTCCATGTACTCATCAGTCCTAGAACACTACCCTTCGTCATCTTTCCCGCCACACTTTCATCACCTTTTCCAAATCCGCTCCGCCGTCACCACCTGCCACCTCCTACAGTGTATTCGTCGTCACCGTCACCGCTATTCCATTCTCATAGTCCTAGAACACTCCCTTCTCTTTTCTTTCCGCCACCATTTCCTCACCTTTTCCAAATCCGCCTCCGCCGTCACCGATCCACTCTACAGCTGTATTCGTCGTCACCGTCACCGCTATTCTTCCCTTCTCATAGTCCTAAACACTACCCCTTCTCTTTCTTTCCCGCCAACCCACTTTTCATCACCTTTTCCAAATCCGCCTCCGCCGTCACACCTCCACCTCTACAGCTGTAATTCGTCGTCACCGTCACGCTAATTCCATTCTCATAGTCCTAGAACACTACCCCTTCTCAATTTTTCCGCCCCGACTTTTCAAATCACCTTTTCCCAAATCCGCCTCCGTCGTCACCACCTTCGCCGCCTCCATCTCCGTCGTCCCCACCTCCGCCTCTGCAGCTGGCGTCGTCATTGCTGCCTGCACCATCTCCCTCTCTTCTACCTCCGCCGCGTGCATCGCCCTGGACGTCGTTTCCACACTCCCGTCGCCGCCCCCGCCCCCGCCCCGCTGCCGCGCACTTCTCTGGAGGCCAAGGGTCGCCCATCGCGCCCCGTGATCTCGCAGCTCGCGCTCCTCGCTGCTCTCTTTAAACTCGCTGCGTGCGCGAACTGGCTGCAAACACCATTCACTTGCTTTGCGGAAGGAATGTTTCGCTCATTTCAAACTCGGGTTAACTGTTCTTTCGTTTTTGTTGAAGTGTTCATGTAAAACTCGAGGAATTTTCATACTTTTTGAATTTGATTTCACAAAAGCGAACGGAAAATGTAAAATTATTGTCTATCTATGCTAATAATAAAATAAAGGGGGTTGTGTGAATGTCTTTTTTAATGTATAGGTGACAGATTTTCATGCGAATACATATTTTTGCACGACCTGCTTTAAATATGTTTTAGAGTTTATAAGACATTTTGAAAGATTTAGAATAATTTGTATTTTACATATGTTTATATAATTACAATTTTTAGATATTTTTATACGATAAAAATATATATAAATATATTATTATATTATATTATATTATATTATATTATATTATATTATATTATATTATATTATATTATATTATATACATATATAAATATATTTTATATAATAATATTTTACCTATATATAACTACATATTTTAACACATTTTTGTGTTGAATCGGAACACTCTAGATTCACGTGAGGGTCATTAGACCCGCAGATGTAATGCATGTTTTGTCCTCGGGTGGTGGCGGTGATATTTCTCGCCGGATCTCACAATCCAGCAGGAAAAGGTCACCACCACTTCCCAAGGAGAAAACATGAATTACACGTACGGGGCTAACGACCTTAGGAGCTGCGCGCCCGGAATCACTAATCCAATAAATCATTTTACCTAATGGTTTGTTTGAATAGCTTATTTAGGATTAGTTGATAGAAGAATGTTATGTACACGCTTTTATCCAATGTTTTTCATATTGGAACTCTACTTCGATTGCTGTTGTTTCCGCATCGCTTCTACTGAAAGAGTTGTGAACTTGTGTGAAATGCGTAGAGGATAGGCAACCCACCTTACATCCCTCTAAACATGGGTTCTCCAGTTTCTGCTTACGTTAAAACATTGGCAGTACTAAGCAGCCGATACCTGAAGAACGGATTGGCTTAATGAATGTGATAGAGTGGCCTGACCGTTGCCTGACCGAAAGATAATTGCTGTATGTTCAGGTTGAGGGAATTTATTAGTTGTCAAAGAACATCAAATTACTCAACCCATCGAAAGAAAGAATTCTACATTTCGAGAGAAATAAATACCGTGAACATCTTTTAGGTGAAATACTTAATGAAGCCGTTTCACACTTTGAAGCGCACGTGAGTTCTGAAAGTATATTTTCTATCTTTAAATATTTCCCTATAGAGTCTTTACATATTATTGAGATAAGCTTTCAAAGAGAGAAGAGTTCAAACTAAAGATTCTGACCCTTTACCTTAGAGTGATGATTCCTGAAATGTAGTTGCGGATCTGTTCGGAAGGGAATGTAAAAATAAGGCAATTATAAATAATTTATTTATTCACCGTGTCCAAAGTATATATTCAATTACTATCAGTCTAGGCTATGAATTATAAAATATAATAGTTTGGGACCGTATTCATTGTTTTGGGCCTATGTAGTACAAAAAAGACTTCAGAATATAGGGACGTAAAATAAATGAAAAGCCTTGCTTTGGGCTATATTAGATTAATTGGGAGTAGGTATACTGAACTGAAGTGACGTAGGAAAGCATGGAATAAGGTAATCTGACATAACATGTAATATTTTTATTTTGTTTCCTTCCTATCAATTTCGAGTGTACCTCGTCTGATGCAACTGACACAGCGTACGCTAGTCAGACTTTATAAGCGCACTATGGGAAATTAAAAGTAATTTTGGCGATATTATAATAAATATAAGCCTTATTTGTCACGTTTTCTGGACTTATTTTGACGTATTAATGACTTGTTGGTTACCACCTAATAAATTGTTGGTCAACTAACCTTGGTAAAAAACTGGATTTTATTGGTCAGTTCGGCTCGCGATGTTATCGATACTCTGCGAAGATCGACGAGTATTACTGCTTTCCTAGCCCCAAGACATAGAAAATGTCTGGGTTTGATCGGTCGGCCACCTATTCATTCTCGTCCTCTTGCAGCCCCTGTCGCGTTGTGGTCACGCGTAGAAACCACTTACCAATGTGTTCCCCACAGGCATATCCAGACTCTCTTACAATCCATGCCACGACGTCTGGAGGCTTTGATTGCAGCGCGTGGCGGCTTCACGCGCCGTACTAAATTCGCAAGGACAAAATGCAGGTACAGTTCTGAAATTCTAATCATTTGTTTATTGTGATATTCTTAATCCGTGGAATAAATTTCATTGCATTAGTATGTCTCCTTGGTGTTGCAATTTTCGCAAACATCAGTGTATTCAAAGTCATAAGATTATCATGTCTGATACGCACCCTCGACGTCTTACTTAACGTGACTCCGAGTTAGAGTAGTACGTATGAAACCTCAGAGAACTTTACCTCTCGGCAAGAAGTCGGCGTTAATTTTAAGCGGAGTCTTCGTAATTTCTCCCGGAATTGGGTTTTGGAGGTGCATAATTATTAATGGAAGTCGTAGAACACTATTTTGCTAGTTTCTTTGACTTTGAAATTTCCAGAAATAATTACGCATTTATCAGAGACCTTCTTGCAAGGTCTCTGGTTTTGCGAGTTCGCTCGACCTACCTGAAGCTAAATATTACTAATTAATTTACAATTACAATAATTATAAATGTATTCTTGACTGTCAAAGAGACGCCGCACCATAGGCCTAGTTGTCTAAATTGCACTACGCATATTTGTTTAGATTGTAGCGTTTCCGGAACTGTCACGAATATACTGTTTCTGGCCGCAGAGACTTACGTATTCATTTGAAAATCACCAAAGTATTTTTTAAACTTTTTTCGCAAATTCGTTTGAGTTTTAGTTATAATAAAACTTTAAATTACTTTTCATAAAACACATATACACACATTTATATTTGGTAAAATTAACAATTGCTATTGATATGTTGCGGAATATTGCGGAACGATTTCTGTGGAGAAAAAAAAATTTCGTTGAAAATTCGATAGAAAATTCGTGCTTCAATATCAAATAATGTTTCACTCAAAAATATTTCTATACTTCCAAATGCCTAGAGATAAAGTATTATAAGAACAATAAACAAAAGCTTATTGAGATCGTATTTGAAAATGATTGTCGATGGGGAAAGTTTCGCGATAAATGTAAATTTGATAAACAAAATAACAAATCTTCCAGAAACTTGCTGGTTGGTTGGAAAAGATCAACACAGAAGACAAATTTTAAGAATAGAACAGAGTCGACAAAGAGCGAGAGCACGCGTGAGACTGGTGCGGTTATGTGCTGAGGGTTTCTTGAAAGCGCTGGCAAGGCTGATGTTTGTTTGATAAGAAATTTATTGAGATGCCTACACGCCCTAGCTTCTTACCGCTGTGATTTGTCTTTGCCTTTCTCTATATGAAGACGAGGAAAGACGAACCCTACTTCAGTCTAATGTAAGTATTCAGGCCCAAGCCTCTACTTCACAGATGCAGCAAGTTATCCAATAAATGAACTTGCGCGGTTCTGTACTTGCACGGTTAAGTCCTAGACTAAGCGTTACATTTCAAAGGCTCGGTAATGCAAGTTAAAAATTCTAAGTTTATTAAGTGAGACATATCCATGTAATATTAATAGTGAATGTAATTTTTCATTTAATTCAAAATTCTGCACCACTCTGATAATCTATACCGTGGAGTGGGGTACCTGGAAGCCCCAAACTCCAAAAATGTTAACTCATTGTGTGACCTCAGAAACGTAACTCGTGGGATCCCAGAGCCCTCAAAAACCATGATTTAAGGCCCGAAGATTCATTGTTCCTACTTTCTCGTGTAATTGCACATATGCGGAGAAATATATGTAGGACAGACCCTGTTAGTTTGTTGGGCAAAAAGTACCGTTTTGTTACAGAAAAACTGTGACTCCCTGATACTATAAAAGAAGGTTTTTCTTGCGTCTGTATGTAGAAAATTACTTTCTATTATACAGGGTGTAGTCATTATTCACATTTTAAATACACTTATAAAGATGGCTTAGGTCAGATTTCCACATTTTTACCTTCTCAAACAACTACATCAATGAAGATAGAGATTTTTCTTGATATGAAATTTGTTCTCCAGAATTAGTTCTTTAATGAATGTCTAGTACATTTGTTAGAAGATATTAGTACTTTGGTGGAATGTTGCAGGAAACATGGACTATAATTAAAAACAAAATTTTCTGAAGTTCTTGAGTTCTGTATATGGGAACTAAAAATTGGCATATTAAAAATGTTCGAACGAAATTTTCTCAAATCTAAGCATTTTTCTCGGTATTATGAATACTGAAAAATAGTTAACTCCTTTACGATATTTCGAAAAACTGATTTCAACCAAGAAATTTGGGGCACGAAAAAAATTTAAAAAGGAGGTGTTTTTTTTTATCATACTGTCCAAATAACAACTGTTTAGAAATGAAATGTAAACAATCACGTTAATTGAAATGTTCTCTACATATTTTGTTTTACAACATTTTGTGAAAGGTTTGTGTCTGCGCTTAAAATTTGGGCGATAGTTTGCTATAGGTGTCATAGCACAAATGTTGGAGAAGCATTGTGTTTATTTTGACGATGTCAAATATACTATTAGAACACTATGTAGTACGAGAAAGTCTATGCCATTCTATAGCACGACTACTTGATTCATACCTGAACTATGTTATAAATTGTATTGCCGGTTTCATAACGACAATCCTAAGCGTCCAAAAATAACATACGAAATTTCATTACGTACGAAAGGAGAAAATGTGGAGTAAAAATATACTCTATAGTCAAGACAATTTTCCGCAGACTTCTGAATGGTATGTCATTTGAGTAAGTCGCTTTACCCGTTATTCACAAAGGGTATCAAATTAATTGTTTAGTTTTCCGCAACGAAGTAAATAATTAAACAGGACTTGTTTTCATGCGGACCGCGACGGAACGGCGTTCCGGTACCTCGAGAATAAACTGGTAAAGAATTTACTAGTAAACAAACTAGCAAAGAAAAAACAGAAAACAATCAGAAGGCAACTTCGATTTTTATTTACTTCAAACTATTTTCGTAAACTCTAAGTTTCCATTAAACTGTTCCATTTTTACGTATGTAATAAAAATATGAGTAAAAACGATACAATATAATATTAAACTTTATTTAATGATGTTAAACTTTATTTAATACCATTATAACTTTATTTTTTATTACTATTATTAACTTTATTATCTTTGTGAGAGCGTAGGCTTCCGCAGCCGGAGTCAGTATTTAACTTGGCAGTTGGGGTGACGCCGCGTCCATGGCGAGGGTGCCTTCGCCATGATAGGTACCTTCGCCATGGACGCGGCGTCACCCGGACAGCCAAGTTAATTTATTACCTTTATTGTTACCTTAACTACGATTTGCAATTATTACTTTCTATTAGAAATATATAAATAGTAATGAGTAATTAATCTGAGGAGCGTTCAAGGGCCTAAATATTTCTAAAACATGCGCTGATGACTTTCTGGCGGGCGGGCGGGCGCGCGCTCGGCTCAGAGCAGCGGGGAGGCGCGCGCGCGCGCGTCCTTGGTCGCCCCGCCCCGCCTCTCCCCGCCCCGCCCTTTCGCTTTCTGCGGGCGCGGTCGCGAGTTCCGCCGGGCAGGCGTGGGCGATGCATCTCCTAGCAACGCCCTCCGCGCCCTGCTCGGTCGCCGACCGCCGCGCTGTGGCCCGGAGCCGCGGAACCCGGACGAAAACCGCTTCTTTCCATAAAATTATGTTACTCGCTGCGGTGTGAGGCTTAGCAGGTTGGCTTCCCAAACCTGTTTGTCGCGGGATAAAATCTGAATAGGATCGGTCGGTTTTTGTGCGGTATGCAAAGAATTATCAGGATGTCGTATTTTGTTTTCGATGTGCAAAAGAACATTGGAAGTATCCCCAGTAACATAAAGTCTTCTGAGAAGTCCTTATTAGATTTTACATAGGCTCGGCCTGGGTGCAACAACACACGTGTCGGGTAATATGATCAAAAATATTGTGTTGGGTAGTGGCGGGAATTCATGATGTCTGAAAATAAACATTACCAACATATAGGGCACACAGGGGGCCAAAAGTGTATACTTTTTACCATGGTCATTTCGAGGACAATGCCATAAAACAAAGTTATCCCAGCACAATTGTAAATTTGTATATAACAAAGTATATTTAAATTCTGTTAGGTACAATTTTTTTGTACTATGTTATTTAAGCACTGTTTCATAACCGATTGTAATGTTATGTAATGGGTCGCTAATAACCATAGATGTTGATGCGACTTCAAATAAATCTATTAAAAAAGTTTTTTCTGATTGGTGAGCAAATATTTCTGCCCTGACGATTGGCATATACGTTTCTTATTCAAAGTTACTTTGTGTACTAAACCTCCGAGAAAAATGTTTTCACTATATATCAGAAGAAAATCTCATATGTGTAACGTCTTTATATGAGATATTCTACCACATGTTCCCTAGAAGACAGTGCTTGTCTTGAATCCCACCACAAGCCCTATAAGTTTGTAATATTTATTCTAATACTGCCTAGGATTGAAAAGTAGTTAGTAGTATGTAAACCTCATGTGCTGCCCAAGAAGAAAATTCCTAACAATTGAGCTCAGAATAGAGGGAGGGAGAAATTTGCGCATTTTTAGATTTCGATTGCATTAAATTTATTATTAATTCTGCAGTATGGTGAGGCAACGTCATAGTTAATACCCTAAATCTACATTAATGAAGTGTACAGTGACAATAAAGTACTTAAGAAACTGCGCAAGTACACCATCACGGCATTCCACTTCAACTCAATGCACTGTACAACACCGAACTGTTTCCAGATCCCGGGCCTCAGAAACAACAACAATATGATTTTTCAACTGCAGTGTCTTAGATTCGAATTAGTGCCTCGGTAGCGGCAGAATGACACTAGTGGCAGATCAAAGAGCAGGCGCACCAAGAGCCTTGTTGAGTATTCTACAGGTCGCCAGCTCTGATCTGCAGTCTCCTCATTCAATTCCTGAGGAGTGGCGGAGCAGAAATATAAGCAAACCATATTCAGCAATAAACAAAGAATTCTACATTAAAAATTATTTTCAAGTTCAAGCATTTTTAACGGGTGTTGACGAAAACCGGAACTTTTCCTCCAGCACTTTTGTTATACAAGTTTCGTGATGTAAAACTAAGTTTTTTTTACGTTAAGAAATAAAAATACAATATTTAATCTACCAGGCTTCACTTAAAAATACATACAAGTTATATAAAAGTAAAAATTACGATTTAGGTAAGAAACATAGGCGGCAATGAGGAATAAAAAGAGAAAAGTATAAAATTAATGTAATATAACATTATCAATAACTCAAAATTTGGTTACTCACATCATATTTATTTGTGATTGCTCATCTTTATCAAAAGTCCCCACATACACACACTAAATAACAAAAAAGAAAAGAAAAGACAAAATGGATGATGAACTGAATGTTTTTTTCTTTTCATGATATGAAACATTATGTTCGGATGAAATGGAAACGTGTTGGAAAAAATAAATTTGTCCCCGTTTTTTTGGCATTTGCAACTGCCGTGCGCCACCCCCGATCCGCACCGCTTTGACGCTCACAATAAAAACCTTTTTATTCCGAGCACATTCCCGAGCATTTGCTTGCTACCTGTGTTATATCCGGAGCGGGAATATTGCTACAGTCAGTGAATGCTGAAGTTTTTGTTAGGTTGCCATGGCATGAAAGTTGAGTGTTACAGGTAGGCGTGGGTGATTTGAAAAATAAATTATGCATCCGTGAAAGCTCCTGGTTTTTCTGTGGGTGGATGCGTAAGTAAAAGTTTAAATGAATACCATGAAGTAGCGAATGAAAATAAAATTGTCAGTAGAAGTGTCCAAATTCTTGTATTACCATTTCCAATTACGTAGAAAATGCTCGTTGATTGGCCCCAGTGTTTTCTAATGACATAATAATGTAAAGCATTTCCAAATTTTGATTTTCTGAATGCAGGATTACAGAATGTGAACTTTACTTGCTCATGTAACACCTTTCCGAAAACACCGATGATTATTACCAACTTTTTATCATATAGAAATACAAGTATTACTCTGCCTCTTTATCTTTGGTTACGTCTTTCATCTGTTCAGAACATATTGTCAAGTACTACAATTGGGGTCAATGGTACAATGACAGATCATTTTCACTTAAATTATTAGATCTTTCGATGTTATCTAGGGTGCATGTAGTAATTAACAAATACAGGAAGACCAGAAAACATATATAAAATGGTTCACATACCAAAGAGCAGAACAGATATGCTAGTGTAAGCAATAACCAATGCATTATGTCCGCATCGCAACAATACTAAACGCAGAGAACAAACAGTGGACCTTGCGGTCATTCAAGAAATAGTACACGCTACTGAATGGAGAAGACTGGCTGCTAAGTTCGAAAATGTTAGGAGATGCGGTGTGGAAGTAGCCTGAAAATGTTCGCGCACTACAAAAATAAGTGTCTCATTTGCAGATACTGTTGTGAAATAGACTTGAAAAGCATCTCAAAACTTTTCTTTTTTATGAAAAAATACTTATAATGGACTAATTATTTTATTCACTTTCTACACCTATATGTTACACCTAAGATATTAGATTTGAGTAATTTCGTCGATAGGGGATAATAGTGTATATGTAAACATGAGGGGGGAGAAGATTTTTGAGTGAAGGGAGGAGATGGTATCAAAAAAGTATTTTTGTATTCTTATTTGTTGAACGATCCTTTTTTTCATAACCTCTTGGGGTTTCTAAAAATATTATTTTCTTCTGATTCGTAATTTCATAAATTAATGCACTTATAATTTGATTTACTATGACTGTTTGCTTTAATCTTTTCAATATAACTAAAACTGACAAATTTCGAAACTCGTATTTTCTCTCTCCCCTTTTTGTTTCATAATGTGTAATATTCTTGTAACATTTTTCATGATCAGCATTGTCAACATATTTGGAACTAATTTTCACTTCTGCAAATTTCACTGATATATTTTTATTTAACTCTAGAGGAGTTTGATATTGCTTTTGAAATTATAATATTAGGCTTATATCTTACTACGTAAAAGCTGATATAAAATAATTAGAAAATAATATGCTACTATAATAATAATAATTATTATTATTATTATTATGTATTTTATTATTTAAAAATGTTAAGTAATTAAAATTAAGATATGAACATTGAACATTAAAGTAGATTCACTTGTATTTTTTATTATATGTTTTCCTCTCTACGACCAATTCATTACACTTTCTTGTTTTTGTAATATCGCTGACTTTCCGTTACCTTTCCATTAATATAATTTAATATTTTAGGGTAACTAACAACATTATCAACTAAGAAGAAAATAATTCCTAGACACACGTCGTGCAAATGGGAAAGAATTGAAGAATAGTGGGTTGCCCCATAAAGGCACATCTGGGGCTGGCAGATAACATTGTCCGTTGGAGCGAAAGACCCTTCCAGTGACTGTATACGACACCGTGCAAGTGGAGCGAGGGTAATACAGGAAATTGCATCGCAGCGCTAGGAAGGTACTCACGGGAGCGCGTGGCAGGCGAAAGATAGGTGCAGTAGAAGGGCAACGAATCGTCCAAAGGCGGCGGATGGCCGTGTGAAGCTGAGACAGGAACAATCTGGAACCAAGAAGGGACTCTTAGGATATTGAGATAGGGCTTTTCAACCTGACACTATTTTATAACTTTAGTTTTCCTTATTTCAAACATCACTTTAGCATAATATAAAGTTTGTAATTGTAGTACATTTGTGCGTAAATTATTTGTAATATTTTGATCACATATGTACTCGTAATTTTCTTTATTTAAGATCACAATCAAATGTGACTTAAAATGTAATAAAAAATAAATGTGACGTTTTCTCTTAAAATATTCACCACACTCAATAAATTCGGTCTCAAAACTACTTTTCACAACACTCACACTGTACAGAATATATATGAAAACACTAAAGACGCAATCCCACCTACCTCATTCGGGGTCTACGCTCTCACTTTCGACAACTGCAATGCGCTATACAAAGTACAAATCGGCCGAAAATTCACACAGAGAATCAAAGGAAACGAACAAGCATGGAAAAACAACACCACCAGTCTCACACTTGCTGATCACTTAAATTTAAACAAACACACATTCGACAAACACGTTAATTTCCGTATTCTAGAAATTGAAAATAGGTACTGGGTCAATAAAATTAGAATCCCTTCGCATACATAACAACCTGCAGAACATTACTTGTCTTACTAGCAAATCCCTGAACTGTCCCCTCTGCTAAAATTAGCCCAATGTGACCATCCCTAACTGCACCCACCTTCACTCGTCCGCCCCCTCCTCACTCCTCCACCAGCCTCGCGTCTCTCGACTCTTTTGTCACGC
>BOPP01000010.1:12338819-12362086 GCA_017312745.1 Gryllus bimaculatus | reverse complement strand
ACCCCCCTCCCTTTGACCTCGCCCTTCCTCCATCGACTTTCCGTTGCGCGCAACGCGAGGTTCGGCTTGTGAATGAAATTTTTGCGATTTTTCGCGGAACGAAAGTGTTTTAGCGTTTCTGTTATTAGGTGGGATGGGAAGTATTTTCTCTTTTTTTGGGGACTATTTTTGTTCTGCTATTTCTTTTTCTGTAAAGGAAATGTGTTCACGGAGGTGTTTTGAAGCGTCAATAGAACTCACCGAGTTAATTTCAAATACGGAAATGTTTACAATTTCGGGAAGAGGTTGGCGTCGTTTATTGTCGCTCAGCCGTGCCTCGCATATGACGTATGATTTCGCTTTCACTCGGTCTCACTCACTTCTGGCTCGTGTTAAACCTGCTACTCATGCTGTTTACGGAGTAATGAAACGAAAATTTAAAGTTGCGGAAATGAACAGGAATAGGAATGATGATGGTGTGTTGACGCTAGTAACATAAAATCCGAAAATTCCGAAATGTGCATATGCATTTAAACGAGTTGAAATAAAACATTTTTTTTATTTCAAAGATAAGGGTCTGTTGACGCTAGTAACATGAAATCCGAAAATTCTGAAATGTGTATACGCATTTAAAAGAGATGAAATAAAACATTTTTAATTTAAATTCGTTTAAATGCATATACACATTTCAGAATTTTTTGACTTCATGTCAGTAGCGCCAACACACCCTCATCATTCCCATCCTCGTATTTGGGATAGCACCCAGAACTTTTTTGGTCGCTCGCCTAGTGTGGCTGGGGCGATCCGTTAAATCAATCATATCGACTCTTTTCGCAGAGATACGCACCTTTGCGATAGGCCCTCGGACGCAGATGCCTTACCACCTTCCCTCTCCCGCCTGCGCAATCGGCACCACCACCTGTTGAACTTGAACCCGCGCCTTATCTAACAGCTCCCGGCGCGTCCCCGTTCAACATTGCTGACTTAAACGGGAAGTGTTCTCTCGCAGCCGGAATTGGGGAGCATTTCAATGCAGAGTGTAATTTTATAGAGCTGTGAATCCTCAAGAGGCGAGACTGCAGTTTCATGCGCATTGAGCGGAATAAAAATAAATTATTCTCGGAAGCTGCTGTAAATGAAAAGCGAAAGTTAAGATCGGGAACGTTGTTCGCAGCACGTAATAGAGCTGACGCTTCGGTGCAGGGGGAGCGTGACGCCGGCTCTGCTCTTGTGCAGGCGCCAGCGACGACGTCAAAGAAGCCTCGACGCTCGCTCCTCTCTTGGCCCCCCCCCTCCAACCCTCCGAAGTGACGCGGATGAGGAGGCTCCAGCGACTTTTTGGGCGATGGGCCCGTAGTGGGCACCCGGTCCCCCCCCCGCGCGCTTATCTTGTAAAGCGCGCCCCTCCCCCGCCGCCTCCCCGCCCGCCGCGGCGTCGCCGGCAGGCTGCGGCGGCGGGGAGTGGGCGCCGGGCGCGCACGTCAGCGTGCGTCCCTCCCCGTCCCATGGCGACGCCGCCGCCCCGCCCCCGGCCGCCCGAACCCCGGCCGGCGCTCGCCTGGGCTTCACTCACCCACCGTATAGCTCAGAGGCGCCGGCCCCTGACGTCACGCCGCCGCGTCTCGCCTAGGGTTGCGTGGGTGGCGGTGAGGGTGGGCGCTTTCTATATAAAGCGCGCGGCCTTGACACGGCCGCAACCCCCTCGCGCTATGTATAGGCCGGGGATATTCTGGGTCACGCAACGCGCGCCCTTCCAGCGCGAGGAGGCATCGCGTCCGCGGACAGTCGCACCGACGCGCGATCGGCGTTTGATTATTGCTCCGGCAGGTGGCCGGCTGCGGGGAGGCGAGCTGCGCAGGGGTGAAAATATCTCCGCAGAGGAGGGCGGGGGCAGTCACTCTCGCCCGTGACGGCATGCGGGGCGTCTGGAAGCGGCGCTTGCGTCGACGGGCGAGCACTCGAGCGCCAATTCGAACCTGCTCTTTGTCGCAAGTGACTCCGTTCACTGACTCAGGCTGGAGAGTGGGGAGATGATATACCCTGCATGAGGCGACGTCCAAAAAAGGGTCGTTGCTCTTTCTGTGTTTTCTTCACACGAAGGAGACTTTATTTCGCTGAACTATTTATCATAGAATAAGTGAGAAATGGATGCAACTCAATAAGTAGGGGATAATAATAACAATAATAATAATAATAATAATAATAATAACAATAATAATAACAATAATAAAGTAATAATAATTTCCGAAAGCATCATTTGCAATGTTTGCGTTATTCGGGGGGATGTAAAATAACTTTTACTCTTCAGAAACAAAGAAAATATATCATTTCAACAATACTTGTCAGTAACGCCGGAAAACTATCAAAAACATGACGATCGAGCCAGGAGACTATTAAAATAACCAAACATTATACACACTGACCGAGACCACGTTCATATTGATTTAGAATTCCGCCGACCGTTTTTGCGACGAAACTGACTGCAAAGCCCAAGGTGTAGCTTTCTTTGCAAACGAAGAAAATATTATGTTTCCACCAAAATGAACAGTCCACATGAACCGTTCTGCCTTTGTCAATTATTGTTAATGACCTTGTTTTAATCTTGGCACTTCTACCTTAGAGCACACCCAACTAAATCACATTTATAACCTGGTAATAGCACACAAATGATTGAAGAGAATTCCACAGTTGCCCGTTAACCGCCTTTTTATTTTCGCAGCTGTGCATTTCACTAGTGTGTTATAAGTCACTTCGTTAAAAATACTCTTGATGTATTCTGGTTTCTTCCTGCTTTCGACAGAAAAGACGCCCTTGTTCTAAAATTAAGTTTTGAGGTCTTTTGCTTTTTGCGTGACGTTATCCTTAAGTCCGTTTTCAG
Source organism: Gryllus bimaculatus (assembly GCA_017312745.1). Taxonomy (NCBI): domain Eukaryota; kingdom Metazoa; phylum Arthropoda; class Insecta; order Orthoptera; family Gryllidae; genus Gryllus; species Gryllus bimaculatus. The sequence goes on along the minus strand of BOPP01000010.1, from coordinate 12,359,229 downwards.
AATGTTTTGATCAAAATAGAACTTTATGATATAATAGATCTCAAAGTAGTCCGATATCAGACACATATTTAAAGTTTGGCACGTATGCGGAAATCTTTCGAATATTTTTATCCTTTATTTCCAGTGAGTGACTATTATTTCATTTAAATGTGAAGGCGTCAGTTGGTGAGAAAAAAGCTGTGCTGGATATTTATGAATCTGTGCGCAAAGTAATAGTCCTATTCCGTGCTTACTCAGTGTGTCGTCAGACTTCAAATCTCGCGTGAGTGATTTAGAATTTCCGTGCTTTCTTCGACATGAAAATACAGCAAGCGATAGAATTTTCGATTCGTTTGTTTTGAAGTGGCTCCGAAAATATACTACGGTTGAAAATTAAAATTATACTATGAAATCAATCCGTCGATTTGTGAGATAAGTCGAAACAGGAAGTGTTGAATCAATTATGTTCTAAGGTACGCGTGGATTCATGATGACGGCAAGTGTTGTCTCCGTGTTGTGCTCTCCCCGATTTAATATTATTTATTTATTTATCTATTTATTGATTGATATATTGCTGGCGTTGATTAGAACGTTTTTACATACTAGTTGCTAGGTTCTAGCTAACTATTTAAAGAGCAAAGTTCACGTAACTGGAATTTCACACATATTGACAGTTACTGAAGTGAAAAAACTACACTTCTGAAACCATTGAACGTGTAAGTAAAGGCACCCGTGGGAATGAAGAGACAACTGAGGTAATAAATAGGTCTTAAAGGCTGCATAACGTATCTCTTATTTTTAAAGAAAATAATTATGACCTTAAAGTAATGGAAAGTATAGTAAATATTCGAATAGGAAAAAACTGCATTTAATACGCGCATCTCAATGGAAATCACTAAGTTTCAAAAATGATGTTTGTAAACAACTCACCGGTCATCAATAGGTGTATCAGCAAATTATAAATTTAAAAAACTTATTTTTCATAATGGTGGAGACTAACAGTAAGAGCACATTAAATGGTTTAAAAATAGATAACCATGATAATCTTCTTGGTGGAGGCAACATCATTAGATACTGACACGGGAGTGAGTGACTGAAACTTCATGATCACCCCTCCTTTAATGAGCCACTCTGCGTAGAATAAAAAATATGCTAGGTTTAAATTGGATACTAATCAGTCAAGCACATTCACTTTTACAAGATCTATATCCAGTAATGCGAATACCTAAGAGTTTGATTGTAGTGGACTGTCAAATCTTTTCTCTCTGATACACAATACCCAGATTTCGGTTTATGAACTTTGATTGGAAGCATTCCATAATTTTCATTTTTGGTAAACGTACAGTTCTTCAATATGAAATTTTCAGTTCCGAGGACCAATTCACAAAATGACCTTCGTTTATACAACACATTTGTAATAAGCAGCTTCAAACACGACTTCAATTTTTTTCTATATGTTTTCAGTGCATTTACATGAATCTGCGTAATTAATACAAGTGTATTTGTCGAGAAGGAGTCCCTCTCTGAAATAGTTGAGTTTATGTAATCCCCTGATGTTGCACGAGTATTATGATATTTATCGAATTCAACGTCTTTGACTTATAGATTTTTATAACATAAACAGCAAAAACAAAGCATCTAATATTTCTTAACAGTATCGCCGGACAATATTTCCAAATATTTTAAGACAATATCATTTTGTTCTTTAATATGAGGATCGAGACGTCCATTTCAAAGTATGAGACAATCATGTACATCTTAATAATCTACAAATTTCGGCATTTAGATCCAGGTAAGGTGCGATTTTTCCCTTGTCACTACTTTCTACGGTGTCTAGAATGGCTTGCAAGTTCACTTTGGATGTTGCATAATGAGTACTTGATTCCAGAAGAAAAATGGGCAGAAAAGTAGTGCTGAGCCGTGTCATTCTATTGAGAAATAAAGCAACGAAGTTGTGGAACCTTTACTTCAGGACCCCAAGGAACCAGGTTTGTGAGAGAGTTCATATAACCGTATACTTCATGTATCGTATTTACTAGGCTGTCCGGGTGACGCCGCGTCCATGGCGAAGGTGCCGACGTTTCGGTCGCCATTCTTCGACCTTCCTCATGTCGTAATGCAGGTCACCCGGCCTCGCATTACGCTCTGCCTCACATTTCGCCCTGATGAAGGTCGCCGAACGGCGACCGAAACGTCGGCACCTTCGGCATGAACGCGGCGTCACCCGGACAGTCAAGTAAATACTGACTCCGGCCGCAGACGCCTACGGTCTCCCTTCGTGTATCGTATTCGTGGCTAATTAAAAAGTACAGATAGCAATGTCAGGGTTTCTGATTCGAAACTCGCAGCATGAATTGATCTCTCTTTGTAACTGGGACGTTACGCAAAATAATCACGTAATCCAATAATAATATTACACTTCAGTTTTCATAATTAACCCCAAAAACCAAGTGTCAATTCCCTTTGTTAGCCGCCGGCAAATAGGAGTATGGATTCTGTTCTAAAAGAGCCGCGTGGGGCGTTCCGGGTCGTTGCCACGCGCGCTCGCCGGCGAGAAGCCCGCGCATCGGCCGCGTGAAAGATGCACGCGCGCTCTCGCGCCGGGCCACGTGACTAATTCACCGCGGAAGAGCCCCAACTGCGGATCAATCATCTCTCCCCGCCCCACTCCGCCGCCCAACTCAATATTTCACGCCAACAGCCCGGCGACGCCGAGGCGCGGGGTATTCCTGGGGAAAGGGCTGCCGAGGGGCGTCGCAAGACGTCAGGGCGTTTGATGACGTCAAGAAGCGGTGCTGCCGCCGCCGTGCTATTCCCTCAGGCCCAACTACCACCACTCGTATTGCTGCTTCCACCACCATAACCACAATCATCTTTGCGGCTTCACTATCTCACACTTCTCATCAATGGCACTGCTGCCCCGGCTTCAGCCAGCGCCCAGTGCCTGATGCTCTTCGCCCACCGCCACCTCTCAACCCCTCCCTTGCTCCCAACCGCCCACCGCCACACGCCCCACCGCCCACCACCGCCCACCACCGCCACCCGCCCACCGGCCGCACCGCCCACCGCCCACGCCCACCGCCCACCGCCACCGCCCACCGCCCACCGCCCACCACCGCCCAAATCCGGCACACCGCCCACCGCCCACCGCCCACGCCCACCGCCCCACCGCCCACCCCGCCCACCGCCCACCGCCCAGACCGCCCACCGCCACCCGCCCCCACCGCCCACCGTCCACCGCCCAACCGCCCAACGCCCACCGCCCACCCCCACCGCCACCCGCCCACCGCCCACCCGCCGCACCGCCCACCGCCACCCCCGCCCACCGCCCACCGCCCACCGCCCACCGTCCCACCGCCCCCACTCCGCCCACCGCCCACCGCCCACCGCCCACCGCCCACCGCCCACCGCCCACCCGCCCACCGCCCAACCGCCTCACCGCCCACGCCACCCCCACTGCCCAACCTTCACGCCACTGCCCAGCGCCCTTGCCCCCCCAGCGCTCCAGCGTCCACCTGCCCACTGCCCACCGCCCAACCTACCACATTACGTTCCATTCCACTCACCGCTCTCGGCCCCACCACCCACGCCCACCGCCCACCGCCCTCCACCCCTTGCTCACCCCACACCGCCCACCGACCAACATCCACCACACACCTTCCCCTTACTGCGCAGTGACAAACGACCACCGCCCACCGACATCGTCTCCAACCCTGCCTCTGGCCCCGGCCCACTACCGCCACAGTTTCCATCGCCACACTAACCGCCACTTCCACGCCGCCTTCTCAAGTGGCAGCGCGGCCGCCGACCCCCTAATCAACCCCCCTCTGCCACCACCACCCCCACTGCCATCGTCGCCTCTGCCACTGTAACGGCACCGACTACAGCTTTCTCATCCCTTCATGAGAGATGGTCCCGCCAGACTACTGGAAACCCATCACCATGGGGCCACGTACACAAGAAAGCAATTGTAATAAGTGAATTGTTATTTAGATTTATCATATTTTTCCTACTAAAGAAACTGATATATTATCTGTACTAAAATCCAAGCTATCCATGTACGTGCTATACAAATATGTACATATATTATGGGATCCTGTCGTCTCGTTCGATCACGACGTTACACCACTACTTCCGCCACAGTTACCGCCGCCGTTTACTCCATCACTGCCACCACCTCGTCATCCTCCTCCCCCGGCCCTCACCAGCCCCTCCTCCTTCTCCACCGCCGCCGAAGTCCGCGCTCAAATATTAAGCGTCCGGTCCGAGATCGATTCCCGCGCAGCCGCGGGGCGCGCGTGCGACGGCCGGCGCGCGTCGCCGTCTTCGCTTGTCCCTCGACGTCTATTACAGGGTGCTTTGGGCCCTCATCGATGATTCAGGCGGCGGTTTTCGCTCCCTGTGATATTTCGGGGGCCGAATGTTTGGTCATTTATTGATACTCCGAAGCGCTATTTTCGGCGTGGCATGCGAGGCCCGCTTGTTTCCATATGAAAAAAAAAAAAAAAAAAAAAAAAAAAAAAAAAAAAAAAATGGATGGTGCGGGATGCCATTTCTGTCTTTGATGTGGCTATCCATAGACTGAATCGGCTTTCTTTTTGTGTACGGACGGCTATTAATAAGCGGGGCGGTATTTTTTCTAACAATGAATATTTGTCTTCGCCAATGATGCTTATGTTTTTGGTGTTCTACTCACGTAATTTTTTATATCCTAACACTACAATCGATGTCTGTTCATTTACGTGATCTGAATAAAATAACTATTGAAAGAATTCGATCCGAGTCAATGAACATTTACAGTTTCAAAATGCAAAGTTGCAAAGAAATTGATGTTTAGTTGTACACACGTTAAGTTACAAATAATTTTATTTGGACTGAAACTGTGAAAAATTGTTATAAAAATTGTTATAATAATCGTGACTAATGTCCTTTTTATTTTATTTACCATGTGCCCTTTAGCTAGGCAAGTTCAATATATTAGAGATCTGCGATGAACTCAGTGGTAAGAGAATTCAGAAATATTAGTAAAATAATGAATTTATTTGTTTAAAATAATTACCTTGTTTCGAATAAGCACAGTATTCTTGATGATTCATCATTAAAATGTTTATCAACCTTGAGATACTCAGTAAAATGATGCAAAAATTAATTTTATACGTAGCTAGCCATCTTGGAATGGTATTCGAATTTCATTTAGGGTATACGGACCAGTGGTGGCAATAGTTAGGAACATTTTTGTAGTTTTCTTAAAATTCTTAGTCCACAATAGTAAACTCATTTTGTAAAACTCATTGGACGATTTGCATTCCTCATTCTCAATAGATCTCTTTGTTTAAAAAGAGCCATGTTTCAATTTGTTTTATTTTTTATTAATTTATTTTCAATCATAGATTTCTGCCAGGTAGTGACCACTCCAAATTGCAAAGTTTTCGCAATGATCAAATACATGATTTAGTAATATCCACATGATATTTTATACCTTGAATTGGTATGAGTTTCGGAAAGGGTACCAAAAAAGTACCAATCCATGTTGCATGATTGGAATGCAAATATAAATAAGAAGTTTTTATACGTAATCTTTACGTATAGAAAATGGAAAAGAAATAAATGATCTTCACACTGAAACTCTCATCTACAAATCATAAGCCCCAGGTTCTGGAAAGTTGGAAATTGAAAGTCTCCTATTCTTATTTTAAAAATGTTGTACTTGACGTGAGCACTATAAAGGTAATATCCATTCCTCGTGTCTTTCCCCTAACGTTTTAATTTTTATTAATTAGTTTTGCTGCAACTGTTTCAGAAGTCAATATGATCATTTAAAATCTTAATTGATTTTCAATTAACATTTTGTATGTTGTTTATTTAGTAGAGAATATACAATTATGAGGCTTTCGAATATGTTTAAATAACGTCGTTTGTATTGTATTTCAAGTATAGTAATATTAATGTGATGTTGTCTCTTAATTCTTCCTTACAGTTAGATTTTGAAAACTATCATTTACAAGTAAAATTAAGTTACAAAAACGTTTAATATGTATAAGTATGAGCTCCCAAAATAGAGTTATTTTTATAGATTCTGAGAAACATAAACAAATCAGCATAATTGTACGAATTTAGGAAGAAATTTCATCGATCCATTCAGGAACCTATGTTATTCATGGACTACGAGCAACACACGTTGAGAATTCCAGGAAACCTGCAAACTTCATCTTTAACATTCTCTTTCGCTCTCACTCTCACTCTCTCTCTCTCTCTCTCTCTCTCTCTCACAATAATATATTATATATATATATATATATATATATATATATATAATAATATTTATAGTATATAGTATATATAAGAATAAATTAAGAATGAGAGAGAGAGAGAGAGAGAGAGAGAGAGTACAGACGGGGCGCACGTGGCAATTGGAAAGCAAGCCATGGGAGCGAGGCGGGTAACGGGCGGGGCGGGAGGGGGGCGTGACGGGGCGTGAGCGGCGGCGTGAGCAGGCGAGAGGTGACTGCGTGAGCGGGCTGTGAGCGTGCGGAGCCCGGGGCGGGGAGCGGGCAGGGGCACGGAGGGGAGGCGCTCGCGTGTTGTGGCGTGCGTCAGCCCGCGCCCCGCGTGCCCGCCTGCGCCGATACGCCGGCAGATACCGCTATAATTAACCGCCGAGTGCTAGACGCGCGCGATGGAGTCGATAATATTTCCTGTCGTGTTTGCCCCGCGATGCGAGTTCCACTGCTTTCCCAAACGCCACCGGCCGCGCGTGCGCTGGCGCCCGACGCCGGTGAGCGTCCTTCGGCCTGGGAGGTAGCGAAGGTCGCGCGGGAAAAGCGGCGATAACGGTTCCTGAAATGGTCGTCGTTTACGTCAGCGTTTATCGTCGACGCGGAAAATGTACGTTCGACGAGCGAGATATCACCATCAGTCATGAATCCATTGCGGAGACCTTTATCGATTTTTCGCTCGACTTGCGGGAACAAAAGGCTAAGAGATCGTTTAGTGTAGGTGAGATGTCGAATAACAAACGAAAATACCTTAAGCGTGTATGGTGCAGATAATTACAAATACATTAACTATTTAAAGGTGAAAACTCCGTAGATGTACAAAAAAATGTAGCGAATATGCTCACAGAAATGACATTTTTATTAGTTATATTTAAATGTATTTATTGATTTTGCTATACAGCAGTTTATTTCCCTTTTTGAATTACAATAAATAGAACTTCTGTAAGGTGATTGCAATCGTATTATTGTTTGGTTGTTATAACAGACACTCCAACACAACCCAATACCGCTCTTGATCTGCTCTCGCTCTGCATCTGCCACACTCCCGCTCTGTCTTGTTCTGCTCCAACCCCACTCCTGCCCTGCTCTTGTCTGCTTCCTTCCCCGCTGCAACCCCGCACCCACCCGCTCCCGCCCCGCTCTCGTTTCGCTGCCGCACATCTCTCGATCCGCTCCTGGCTAGCCTACCGCCTTCCGCTCTCACCCAGCTCTAACTCCGCAACAACCCACTCCTACCTCCCACTCGATCTGCTCTCGCTCCGCTACTGCCCCGCTTCCGTCCTACTCTTGTTCTGCTCTAAGCTCACTCCTACCCCATTCCTGCCACGCTACCGCCTCACTCCCTACTCGATCCTCTTCCAACACGCGCTCAACTCGCTCCCGTCCCGATCTCGCGCCATTCCAGCCCCACCAACGTCCCGCACTCGAATAGCACCTGCCCCACTCGAACCCCACTTCCATCTCGTTCGGGCCTTTCTCCTACGCCCCTTGAACCCCACACTAGATACGTTTCCGTTCCGCTCTCTATCCGCTCCCGCCCACTCCCACGAACTGCAACCCCGCTCTCGATCCGCTCTTGCCTCGCCCCTGCCCCGCTCCATCACCGCTTCTCGCCCCGACCCAGCTCTGTCCCTCCCTCCCTCTCCCACGACCACCCCCAGTCCCTCTCCCGCTCTGCCACTACGCGTCGACACTTTGCTGGCCTTCGCCACCCGAGTTCCGATACCACTGCCGTGTGACCAACGACTGGACGCGTTCTTCACACGAAGATGAGAGAGAGTTCTGACTCTGTGGAGTCGCCTCGACGCTGTAGAGACCTGAAGTGGCGACAAAATACGTACGTGAAGAAGAAGGTTGCTGGTTAAAGTTCTACGACATCACGCAAGTTACTATGCCTAGTAAAAGTTTTGCCTAGTCCACACAAGAATAAATATGTCTCACACATACAATGAATTGACACGAGTATAATAGTTTTTGATGATTAGTATTTGCTAACTCCTGGAATAGGAGACCTTATCCAGATCTTCGTGCCCCTACCCACCATCTCTTGCACCCGCTCCGCACCCTGCCACGCATTTGCAACGTCTCTGACACCCTGCGAGCCCTCAAGTGACCTTCCAGGCACAACCGTTGATGCAAAAGTTTTAATATCCCTAATTACCGATTTCACAGTCACCTGACCTGCATAAGATTCGAGGATAGTGTAGGGCAAGGTTGCTTAAATACAGGTTTTCCGGTCGAACTACCCGCGTGCCAGTCCCCTTTCAGTAATTTAGAATCCTTTCCATTCTATCAGCAATGAGAGTATATCCCCCCTTCACCCCCCTCCCGGCCGGCAGCAGGCCACCCCACCAGCAGGCACATATGCGCTGGCTTGGACAACTAACGAGCCCTGCTTTAGGACGGTGGTTCGTATCATAATGAGGCAGGGATAAATACGTCACAAGTCAAGTGACTAAAATTAAATCATGCGAATGTTGAAGAGGCGGCGAAGGAGAATTCTTTTAATGAATCACTTTTATAAGGTTGCAAAACCACTAATATATTCTAATAGAATCCTGGGGGCACCAAAATGTATTTAAAAGTGTATTCCGTGAATACAATTACAGGATAATGAATATTCATTTTTGTAAACATTCTCTCACGGAGCATGGTGTGGCATGCTGGACCCGAGTTCGTACTGACTGCACTCCGCGAAGACGAGCTGTTATTTGCATGTCATCGTATGGACTCATTAATCAACCATTACCTCTTGTTTTCGTTTTTCTGTTTTCGAGCTCCAGTGATCTTTTGACTCGTCGTGCTGATCGTTTATCTTAACGTTGGGCGGATAACATACAACCAGAAACACTGTCTTTTGTTTGTATTTAGAGGGACGATACAGATTTATTCCAGGTTCTAAATGTTGTTAACCGCTATTTTCTGTTAATTCCATGACATTCAGAAAGGCTTCAAGAACCTCGAGCACAAGAGAGTGATTCGGCTTGCAAGTGGTCAACTAGTACAAATGCACATTTGTTAATTATTTCATTTACTAATATTCGTCTGAGCAAATTTGTTTATTTGTGTGGTCTTCCCTTAGGTAGTTCTGTGAGGGTGGACCTTTCCAATCACACCAGAAGCTCTCAATCCGCGAGAGGTTCACACATGACCAACCACCCATTTCTCGCACATCCTGTTTGCCTTCAGCCGGCAGGGCGAAGCTCTCTTGGCGCGTCACCCCCGCGGCCGCGGCCGCGACCCTGCCCCTGGGCTCATGCCCAGCAGCCGCGCGGCGCCGCCGCCCACCGCCAAGGTCACTGTATCGACTGCGCCCGCCCGCGCTGCGGACGCCGCCGCCGCCGGCCACCCGCCCCCAGCGCCCCACACGGCTGCGGGCGGCGCGCGAACCACTCGACTCCCGTTGAGACATCCACCGCGCCTCCTGTTGAAATAACGTGCGCCATGACTTGCCATACATCTCCGCGCAAGCTAGGAAGGAGGTTTATAATAATGATGGTGATTAGGATTACTCGTGATTCCGGGAGCGTCAACGCTAAGATTTTAGTCCTGTAAGTGTAGTGCATGTTGTCGTGAGGTAGCTGTAATCTTGCCTCCGCAGAATGGCGCGATCCCCCGCCGACCTACCGACGGCTTTGGGTGTTTTCCCAAACCAGGTATCTCTCACCAGTGGGACACCGTCCCAGACGGAACACGCTAACATCTTGACCGGTCTTCCGGTATATGTGGTAGTGTAGTGCATGTAAGTATAAGGGATAGGATCGAACAAGAAATGGAAGGAAAGATCGCGCGCGGTCCGTGGACCCTTTGTTAGGATGCTGCACCGGCATTCGCAGGGTTTTTTTCGGCGAATCCACGGACATCTACCGATAGAGCAACCGCCTCTAGAATTCTCCTTTATAGAGCGACAGAACGTGACCTAGCTATCTGAATAGTGTCGAAAATCCTGCCTCCGTCGGGAGTGGAACCCCAGGACCTCCCGGTGAGAGGCACTGCAGTGACAGCAGTTGAAGCCGTGAGCCACTTCTCCCAGTGGGATTGCGACTTTATGACCTTCCATCTACAAAATAAATGCAATACAAACTTTTAGAATTAATACGAGATCGAAGATGTACACTTCTTGTCAATGAACATATTATGAGAAATCTCATATAAAGATGTTGCATTTGTGACATTTGTCCCCGATTGGTAGGAACTCGATTTCTGGTGTTTGGCGGATACTGGTTGTCTAAAAAAGAGTACAAGTGTGGAACTATAGTTTAGATTCAGTAAGTTATTAAAAAATAAGAAGTTTGCAGTTTATTCTTAAAACAAATCAGCAGGCACAATGCAACCCGCAAGACACGTTACCTTGTACCACACTTACAATGTTGCCTAATTTGTTCACTGTGCCTAAAAACCTGTTTTCGGACCATAAAAGATGTCCGAATTTAGCTTCTCAAGTCTTAATAAATAAAATTATACCGTTTCGGACCTATTACATTTCTGGGCGGTTAGCATTCTGAGTATCCACAATCCCCTGCACGAGTTGTCGGAAATTAACAGAATCTTAAAATCTATTAAAAACTTAATTTGACTGATTTTTGTACAATTTAATCACACAAATCTGAGTCCTGATTGTTAATAAACGTTCACCATTATTAGAATGACAAATTGAGTATTCGTCCATACTAATGAATTCATAATTTTTTGATCTTATTCATTAATTCAAAACAATTTATTTATTAACTAAAACAGTAAACACTGAGTGTAACGTTTGACAAGGAGAAACGTTCCATTTACTATTGAAAAGGAAAATTAGGAGACTAAAGATTAATCAAATTACAAATCATCATGGGAATACATCAAATGTTAGTGGAAACACATTATCATAACAGAAAGAGACATGCGGAAATAAAACAAAGTGAAAGGGAAGTAATAGTAGCAGAAATGAATTATTGGAGACAAGTAATTGTTTCCTTTTTTGTATACGTACGTAGTAATACATACGTCTTACATACACGCAGTAGTCCCGAGTAATACATGCAGTATCGAAAACGTTACATAATGCTGCCGAAAATCGATTCGTGATTTCAACGGAAATACCACGTTTCGGAACCACTTGATAAAGAAAAAAGTGTGGGCTATTTTGAACGCCGTCTCTGAAAGAACCAGTGGCCGGCAAACTTATTCATAAAATTTTCCTCCAAAATTTAGCAATCCTGGTTGGCGTATTCTACTGTTATGTATTCTTTTAATTTTTCAAAAATTACAAAAATGTATTTTTTTAATATATTTCAAGATGTTAATATTAGCATTATCACCTCTTTGTTTACATAATTGCATTTGTGAAAAGAAATGCTTCAAATGATTTGCAATGAAGTTTCTCCAAATCTTAAAAGTTGTGACAATGACTCGAGATTTTAATTTAAGATTTTGGCTGTGCAACCTTGCGTACACACGCTTCTCCAGCTAATGGAAGAAAGAATGCTGCAGGTTTTCTGGTTTTGAGTCATGTCCAAAACGTATTAGCATCTAGCGGTTTTACTTTCTCCCACTTACTTCGTGAAGAGAAAGTATTGTAATTCTGGACCGAAAAACGGATAATTTGTGGAAGAAAATCTCTTATTGCGGGGCTTTGGTAACGGAAAACTGGGATAATATTGATACTATATGTAGTCAATTACTTCCTGCATCATATTGTGTAGTCAGAAAAATCACGTTTGGTAAGGTCTTGCTACAAAGAAATCGATAGATGGCAAAACATCTAGCCGACCGTCTGTGGTCAAAGTGCTTAAACTGTTCAGTCCATTTTCTTGAAAATTGATATTCCGCGACTGCTTTAAAGACCTCAAGGCCCTCTGAGTTTCAAACGAATATTTACGTTTTGGCAGGGACTTTACTTCAAGTCTCAACATTTTCTTAAAAATTGCTCCAAATGTTTTGTTGAACTTTGTCCTGGATTTGTCAATTTTTAAATGTTTTTAAACAATTTTGTTTCAAAAACGACTCAAGATATTTTATTTAAATTTTCACTTGGCATGTACCAAAGGACGACAAAACATTGGTCCTAGGGTCATTGTCGAACTCGTATTGTCAAAAACTGCAAATATTTAATATTTTAAAACTGAAAAATTTAAGATACATAGTTTTGCTTTTAATATTGCACTAAAACATTTTGTAAAATTAGTTTTTGCGTAATTTGATCATGAAATTTATGGAATTTATTTAAAAAATCTCAAAAGACGTTCCAAATTTTTCCTTCATTTTCTTTACATCGATGGAAAAGGGAAAGCCTAAAAGAATGGCATACGTCTCATTTTGGTTGAACTTTCTGTATTTCCGAAAACTGCAAATTTATATATAATGCGTGAAAGTATGAGCTGTTGAATCACTATTAGTTATAAAATATCCGTATATTTGTCTGTCCGTCAGACTGTGAACAACACTCAGCTCGATTTGAAGCTCTGCGATGTTGAAAACTTTTCTTTAAATTTGCGAGGTATTTTACATTAAACTTAGTAATGGTTATGTAATACTATTTATACCACATTCTCTCTTCGAATTAATTCATCACAGTCATCATTTTTTGTAAAACTCATTAAAAATCGTAGATCATTTGGTGCGAAAATTTTTAAGCAAATATCAACACAAATTTGACAATTCTATCTGCTTTTACTATAGCGAAATCACGTCACGACAGTGAAACGTAATTCACAAAAGTTCACGAGTCGCCGCGTGGAATGCCATCGTCGCATTCCAACATGATATTTCTAGCAAAGGCTAGCAATTTGTAATACATATATTTCACGAATGTTTTAAAGAATTTCTAAAATATTAATTTGTAAACCTGTAACAAATGCTCGAATGTCAGAACCAAACAAAGAAATATGAAATAATATACATATTCTAACTTACGTAGCATCCAACAGCCTAGAATCACCTCTAAAATTACGTTGACGAAAATTTCGGAGGCGACTAAGTTTGACGCCAAATTACTTAAAATTCATTATATTTTCGAATAATTTAAACTGACCTCATTTGACGATCTGCTTTCGATGAACTGATTTCATTCAGAAAAAATATTGTACCTTCACAATTGTAGTTGTAGGAAAACACCTTTTTTTAATTTTCGAAGAATTAGACATTTTTACGAACATGAGACCTGTGCCTTTCTATCAAGTGTCCTTTACGCTATCTATAGTCCAAATTTAATCAAAACATTTTGTGCTATTTTCATGAATAAATGGTTTAATGCAAATAAAAATTGCCTAAATTTGACACAAAATTTCGTTTTCAAAATATTGAATTTGACATTATTTTTGGATATTTTTTCTTGAACACATCTCATTAAAAATTTCTTATCTTCATAATTGTAGTTGTAGGAAGAATCCGAAAAAATTGCGCTTTTTCAGTTTTCTAAAAATTAGTGTTTTGAACGAATATAAAACCTGAACCATTCTCTTAAACGTCATTTACACTACTCAATAACAAAATTAAATCAAAAACCTTTTTTTTGAAAAGAAAGAAATTTTGAAAAATGTCTCAGGAGTTGCATGTAAAGTCGGTTCCGAAAAAAAATATTGGTTTCAAAGTCAAGGGGCAGTGACATCAGCCAGATTTGATTAGGGAATAACAAATTTGAAGAAATTCGGCTGGGTGGTTTAACTACTGACGTTGTTCACAGATAGACAGACTGACAGAGGTTTTGCTGTCAATCGATTTTTCTGTGTCAAGGACCCGCTAAACATGGATTCTGGCTACGCCACGTTTTAGAGGATTTTGTTTCTAAATTCGGCAACTGGATTTATCCACTTTTTCGCTACCAGGGCCCTGCAATTAGTTTTTTGCACTTAATTCGCCGCTTTTTCTCGCAGCATTACGTAGCTTTCTCTTCTCAAGAAGTACCTTATTAAAAGCGAGAAAATAAAAATAAAAAATGATTTTCTGAGAAATGGTTGAAAAATGTTTATTCAAACTTTTAGTACGAAAATGCTAAATCCAAACCGATAAGGTATACCAGACTAAAGAGATTGGAAAACTAAGTAGTACGAGAAAGCCTGTGCCATTGTGTAACGCCTCTAGTTTTATTATTTTTTTGTCGGCTCATATCCAGTGCATCTAAATATCTCCTTCTTCAACTGTTTTTAAGGTTGCGCACCATTTCATCGATGTGGCTCGCACGGCCATATGGATTCTCAACTTTACTTGGAAGCAAGCTTAGCGCGCGGGCCCGTGTGTGGTTTGTTCGTTTTAGTAAAACGAGGCCCGGTCGCAGATGGTTGGCGTACTTCTGCACCTCTTAGGCTTTATGCATTGCATCCGACGGTGGTGTATTTTCGACTCTAGTTACATAGCTAGGTATCGATCAGAGCAGCCAGCTGGTCTGATCGGTAGTTTTCTTTAGTTTCTCCGATCAATGAAGGAGAATGCCGAAGCAATAACAAACGAGTCACGGACCTCGCGCGTTTTTCCTTACTCTTCCTTCTTTTTACTCACACTTTCACTGAAATGCCCTACGCTTCCACACATGTCGGGAGACCAGACGGGAACATAGATCTTGCCCCGGGTGAAGTGGTACCCCGCTGAGGCGGGGATATACTCGAAGGAAAATATTTCCCGCGAGTCGACGTCAGGTCGGCGCCTGATATCGTCATACAGTGAGCGACGAACACCGCCATCCTTGTGATAAAAACATTATCTACACTCACGGATGTATTAATAGTAGACGATGTGCTCGTAAATATCAGTCAATCATTTACACCAGCTATTAGGATCCAATCGTCAACACTCATTGTGTAAGCCTGACGTAACGAGCAATTGCCTTAAACGCAAGTTTCTCCACCACCTATGCTTAGTAGAAATGACAGCATGCCATAGGAAAGGTGAACATATGTGATAGGAAATCCATTCTAATGCAAATGCTCATGTTTACTCAGGACTCACAATGACTCAACGCATTACACTTAGTTCAGCATTACTGATTAAACGCCTCCAGTGATTTTCACAAAATGTTTTTGACTCTTCATTGTACTAGACAGAGTCAACGATACAATAACCCACATCAGAGTAGAAAACATGGCACAAGAGCTAGTCGAATTTTATAACCTTGTAGCCAAGTACTATGGATACTGAAATATTGATCGATCTAAGGAAAATAAATATGAAAATTACATTTAACCTTTACGATTGTAAAAATTAATATTACAATATTGTTACACATTTATAACATTTGTTTACACATTTTAAAGGGTTCATACACAGAAGGGTCTCTATGCACGAGCTTGTTCTGTTGACTCATAAAAGATAAAGATGAATGTATACAAATTATAATTGGGTGGCAGCTAATTACATAAATACGATAATAATAATAATAATAATAATAATAATAATAATAATAATAATAATAATAATAATAATAATATAAAAACTGACTGATGACATTAATACGCCCCAGCTCCCACGTCATCCAACAAACTAGGAAGTGCTGTGGAAGAGTATGTAAGAGCGGGCGTATCGCAGGGGTGGAGAATGAGACCGGATGCCAGCGTTGCGCGCCGCGCCGCACCGCGCTCTGCGATCGATGTCTCACCGCTCCATAGCGAGCGCCGCTCTCTCCTCTCCCTCCCCCTCCCCCACACCGCGGTTTCCGTGCTCCCTCTGCGACTTCCGGCGGAAGTGGCTCGTGGGCGACCGCCGGCGCGACCGCGTCCTCCAACACGCTCTGTTTCCCGCCAGGCGCACCTTCGGTTGAGAGGTCTCAACACCCGGATTCCTTTCAGAACCGTTGAGTTATTTTCGTCTCCAGAGCAGTAGTGCACTGGTAAAACAGAAACGTTGCTATCATTTTCTATGTTGGTCTTCAGGAGCCCGTATGTTACCACATAAGGATACATGTGTTCCCAGACTATTTCCAATTACTGCCAAATAAAATGTATTGAATGAACTCGCATTCAGTTCTCAGTATCTTTCCACAAGATGCTGACTTCTTTTGTAAGAAATGAAAAGAACTCGTTGCTATGCTCGAAATGACATGGTTCTCTTAAATCCTCACTCAACAGTAAAATTGTGCCCCAAAAATTGATATGTTTGTTTTACTGTAAGAGAATTTCGTCCTAAAAGCAAAATATAAAAAAATGGTTGAATCAAAAACATAAACAAATTATATAATAATGTAGTAGTAACCAAAAGAAGTGTAACGTGTAACTGGTGTTCAGATGTTACATTTCGAATTGTTTCATTGATTTCTGCACATGTACGTGGGAAACGATAAATATTACATCAGATAAAAGAGAGAACATGGTATAAAAGCAGAAATGGGAAAATATAGACGCAAAATGTTTATGAGCGTGGAAATGAGATATTTTTTGCAACAGCGAAATAAAACATAGTTAATAATAGTAAAATGACCGTCTGCAATAGCTTATGTTGCCACAAATCCTCCACCGAATATTCGGTCACCTGGAGGTGACAAGCCCGAGTCCCATCGGAGGCAGGAATTTTTGCGTACTGAACTATTGCCGGAACGAGAATTATCGAGGATGGCTGCCCGAACCGCACGTTTCCGTGATTATCTCTGATTGATTCCGTAAAAAGTGTCAGATCAGTGTCCTGAAAAACGACCTACGTCTCAACATACAAGTTCTTTTACCCAATCTAAAAGCTTGTAAAGACTTTCAATACTTCAGGCCGACAGTCGAAATGACACAAATTATATCCGGGCATAGCTCCTTCAGGAGCAAAATCCAAGATCCCAGCCTTAATAATTCCCTACCTGTAATTGCGGAGGGGAGGAGACTACCCTGCGTCTGATCTGCAATTGTCCAATGTGGTAGGACCGCCAACACATATTTGTGACAAAGCATGGTGCCCCATTAATCAACTACATCTTTACAAGACTCTTGTCGATCACCAGATTTTAATATGATTTAGAGAAGTTTACCCGAGAGATTATATCGAAAAAAGCCAATAATGTCTAAGATACATAACATGGGTTACCCGTGGAACTTACTGAGTTAATGAAATGTATGCATGCTCTGTTTATAAGGAAAGAAGAATCAGTTTACCTAAACAATGCATATATACTGAAGAGCCTAAAACTTGGAACAGCAGGAGGAGAACACTTGGAACAGCATGTACAGAAGGAGTTTTGGTCTGCAACGACTATATAAGACAACCGGAGTCCCGCACAGTTGTTAGATCGGTAACTGCTGCTACAATGGCAGATTATCACGATTTAAGTGACTTTGAATTCGTGTTCGTGTTATATTCGGAGCAGGAGAGATATAGCATAGCATCTCCGAGGTCGCGATGAAATTTGGATTTTTCCGTACAACTATTTCACAAGTGTGCAGTGGAAATTGGGAATCCGGTAAAACATCAAACCTCCGGCATCACCGCGGTTGCAAAACGATTGTGCAAGAAAGGGACCGACGACGACTGAGAATAATCATTACACGTAAAAGAAGTGCAACTCTTCCGCAAATTGCAGCAGATTTTAATTCTAGGTCATCAAGTGTCAGCGTGCGATCCATTCAACGAGACATTATCGATATGGGGTTTTGGAGCCGAAGACCCTCTCGGTACCCTTAATTACTGCACGACACAAAGTTTCACTCCTTGCCTGGGCTCCTGTCAACACACACATTGAATTTTTGATGACTGAAAAATCCCTTGCCTGATCTTACGAGTCTCGTTTCACATTTTTCCGAGCGGATGGACGTGTATGTGTATGGCGACAACCTCATGAATCCATGGACCCTGCAAGTCAACAGGTGTACATTATGGTGAAGGCTCTGTAATGGTATGGTGCGTGTGCAGTTGGAGTGATATAAGACCCCTGATGCGTCTCGATACGACTCTGGTAGGCAACACGTAAGTAAACATCCTTTCTGATCACCTGCAACCATTCATGTTCATTGTGCATTCCGGCGGACTTGGGCAATTAAAGCAGAGCAATGCGACATCCCAAAAGTCCAGTATTGATACAGATTGACTCCAAAAATACTCTTCTGAATTTAAACACTTCCACTGGTCACCAAATTCCCCAGACATAAACATTATTCAGCATATCTGGGATGCCTTGCGACGTGCTGTTCAGAAGAGATATCCACCCTCTCATACTCGTTCAAGATTATGGACAGCCCTGCAGGATTCATGGTGTCAATTACCTTCAGTACTACTTCAAACATTACTCGAGTCTATGCCACGTCGTGTTGTGGGACTTCTTCGTGCTCTCGGAGACCCTACGCGATATTAGGCAAGAACACCAGTTGTGTTTCTCTTGGCTCTTCAGTATAAAAGCTGCAAGGGTAGTTCGGACGAGTCGTACTCATACCGTGCGGACAGTATCCCAATTGTTGTCACTCGCCTATTGGTAGCTGTGGTTTCGCTAATTAGTGGGGCCCACCCGGATCCACGTAATTGGGCTATAACCTGAATGCGCAATACTTGGTTTTGTGCTCCCGCGGCCAAGAGCTGGGAAACTTACAAGAACAGAACTACTACGGTTCGTAGCAGACGACGGAAGCCAATGAAGACCATACGTATGGGAAGATTACCATGCAGCAAAGTAGTTGAGAGAATGGGGAGGAAAGAAGAGGTCTTCTACGAATACCCGCACCCTAACATTACACCTCCTCGAATTTGACACTACATATGCAAATAGCATGAATTAACACATGAATGCAGCATGTAAGCAAGTATTTAAATGTAGTACTGACAAATAAAAAAAAACAAGAGCACTTAGTTAAAAATATAATAGCCAAATACTTAAATATTTCATCAACAAGTAGCATTAAAATGGTAGGAGAAAGTTATTAAAGTAGCTGATATGTAATGCAGCTTGAGAGTCTTGCTACAGGGCCATCGCCCGGGCACCGACCTCTCTCGCCTGCAGCAAACACCGACGCTATCGGTTTACTCTGTAAGTTAGAGAACAAAGAAACACATAAACTGCACGTAGTACTTATACGTCAGAGAATGCAGTTTTAAATCAAATAAGAGATAAACCATCCAAAGGCGTAGTTGTTATTTTCGTGGACATCAAACGTGCCTTTGGCAATGAGAATTCTGGTAAGCGCCTAAAAAGATTTTGCGCATCTAGAGACGTTTCTTTCAAAAGAAGAAAGCGGTTTGGCAAGAACGGTTTCCATTCACCTTTCCAAAGCCCCACGGTTTCCATTCACCTTTCCAAAGCCCCATGGCTTCCATTCACCTTTCCAAAGACTGCCCCCAGGATTTCAACTCGAGGTCAGTCTTTTGGAACATCATCGTAGATAACCTGTTACTTAAAATACGAAGAAAGGCTATTGAACCATAGCACGGCTTTGTAGACGATGCAGACGACCTGCAATAGTCATCCGCGGAGCATTCAGAAACTGATATTGAAAAGAAATTCGCAAAAGTACTTGCAGAATCAAAACTAGATATTTCAACTAAAACATAAATTCATGGTTATGACTAAATACTGGACGTTCATGCAGTAAAACTCTTTGAAACGTGCAGTAAAAACACCAGTACATGCAAGAACATGCAATATAAAGATCAAGACTTCGCAAAACGCTGATATGTAACCACAAAACACCAGTTAATCCAATTATCGACTTTTTATATTTTGAATGTGATATTTACGGTGAATGGAGTACTATAATTTTTAGAATTTTTATTATCATTTAATCTGTACATATTGTTATAAAGAAACAATATTTGCCATTTTAAATATTATTCGCAAACAAAATTAAATTAGGATAAAAACACAAAGTAAATTCATATATTAGAAAAAAATAAATATAATTTCATAAATCGAAAATAATTCAGTTACAGAAGAAATGTTCTTAATTGTTTTCATTATAGTTTGCAATCAAGTATCTTTGTAAAATATTTTGTGAGAAATTATTATATCTTCCATCAACTAATATGTTTCAGACACGAAAATCTTCGTTCTACAATTATACTTGTCTGTGTTCCGAGCCTCCCCCTGACGTACAGGTGCATGTTGCTAAATGCGGTGAAAACCGTAATGCGTAATGTATAAGACATAAAGAGGGGACACAGCATGGGTAGATATCAGTAAAAGATTACAGAAATCAGATTATAAAAGCAGAGGAAACCATCCTTGGAAAATACGATGTAGAAAGCAAATAACTGATGTAGGCAAGTTCTCCTTTGTGAATCGC
>BOPP01000010.1:12309296-12336592 GCA_017312745.1 Gryllus bimaculatus | reverse complement strand
TGGAGGTGGCGGTGGTGGAGGCAGGGGCGGTGGAGGAGGCGGTGGTGGAGGCGGCTGCTGTGAAGGCAGTTGAGGTAGTCGCGTCGCTTTTGACAGCGATCGATGCGCGGCGGGCGGCGTATTTTGGGGAGCGGCGGCCAAATCGGGCGCGTCAATAGGCCGGCAATGCACCGAGCGGGTCAACACCTCTGCCGCCAACGCCGTTATCACCCAGGGGCCGGACCTCTGCAACCCCCTGTCGCTGCTATTGATTTCACTCGCGTTGAAAACACTGGAAGAACATGAGGAATCTCGATCTATATAAAAAGTTACCTGTAAGCATTTTGCACTGAGGAAGGTCACAGAATGGCGGCCGAAAAGTTGGCACCTGTGCCTAGGACTTGGCGTCTCCTGAAGAACCAAACAGTTACTGACTACGGCCCCGGGAGACTACGTAATCGTTCTCCAAATCACTTGAAGATCTATTTTATGAAAAAAATGATTAAGAACAATATACTTATTAAATTACAATTTGGAATTCGTAATAGTCAATTTGATTCCGTAAATAATAATTATAAATGTTAAAAGATTTTATATTTACAAACTTTCAAAAATTTAACATACTCTAGCCTTATTTTCAGATATTGAAAGGGAATTGTTACGGTATGGTATGATGGGCTATTATTTAAAATGAGATAATTTGTATTCCCCTATTATTCTCAAGAAATAACAAAATGGTTTCTATGTAATGTAGATTTAAATTTCAAATAAATATGGTACATTCAAGTGATACACTTACATACACGCTGGAGTTTCACAAGATTCTCCACTATCTATCATATTATTTAATATATTTGTTTCTGACACACTTATGCTCCTCAACTCTAAAATATCTTTTTTGATGATGATATTGCAATATTTACGACACATAAAGATTTAAAAATAGCACGTAATAATTTACAAGAAGACAAACATTTTGTAACAACATTGCAAAGGTTCAAATTTTTTCGGTGTCTTTTCCTGCAATACATTAAAGATGGAGATTTTTACTTTATCTAATACGTGCGTATATACGGAGTAATATAAGTAGTATAGAGAAAGTTATGTAAAGACACGGAAAATCGATTTCAAGATTTAAAATGAAATACACGTTCTCGTGTCTCCAGATACCGAAAAAGGGTTTTTTTAAAAGGTCCCCCCCCCAAAAAAAAACGTTTTTGGGGGCGATAAGTGGCAAGTGATAAAAGTATGTGGCATGTTCGAATACCTAGCCCAGACCCCCAAAAAATAAAAGTAATTCGAGAAAGTCTGTGCCTTAGCACGACTAGCAAAATCTCCGGATTTTGAAATAAGGTTGTGTACAATTTTTCGAAAATATGAGTAGTTTTCGCGTAATTTTGGGTTAAATACATCATAATTTCTTCCTCGCCTACGTACGAACAGGTATGTGGTTCTAGTTTCATTTCCAACAAACTCCCTGTATTTTCGATAATTACAATAACTTAACATTGTAAAATTACTAGCTAGAATTTTTTGCCTTTAATAAAATTTGTTAATAATTAGCTTTTAAGAAAGATCATGATGTGTGATGTCGTGGAAAAAACAAATAGTTTTCGCGTAATTTCTACTTGAAATTACCAGTAATTTAAAAACAATTTTCTGAAGAAAAAAGCCTTCCAATTTTTTTCTTTACATTTTCTCCACAGTTAAAACTTAAGGGGACTCTGAAAAGAATGGCGCATGACTCATTTTCGTTGATAACTTTGTATTTTCAAAATTGCGTTTTAGAAATAATGGGAGAGACAATTATATTTTTAATCGACGTCCAAAGTTGAAATGTCAGATGCCTGTCGGTTGCCTGGTGTAACAGTAAGACGCATGGTGATTCGATAAAACGCACGGCGAATAAACTTGGTGGACCTGAGTTCGAGTCACGTCACAGGGAAAAAATTGCTAGCTGAAAACACTTTTGTAGGTTCTTGTAGTAATATCATGTTGAGGAGCCGTTACACGTTATGAGAGAGAGTTTGTACTGTTGTTGCATCACTAGTTTAACTGAGCAGAAAGTTTTGAGTTCTAAATGCAATAAATATTTGCTGATATATTTTACTCTGCTTTTCTTCTTGAAGAAATAACATTATTGGAAGATAAGTTTAGGAAGAATAAGGGAAGAAGAGAAACAGCTATTTTAATTTTTTTTCTTGCCAGAATAAGCCTTATTACAAGATAGTCCAAAACCACAATTTTAAGGAAGAAGTAAACATTACATACAATAATAATAATAATAATAATAATAATAATAATAATAATAATAATAATATGGATTGAATGCTTGAGTAATGATATGTATTAACTATGACAAAAGTTTTGAAACAAATACTGTAAATTAATTATTTTCAGCACAATATGAACCATTTTACTTTCGCCTCTTTGATATGAAAATGAGTGTGCTTAAGACTACTGTTAAAGGAGATGTTTTTTATATTACACGAAACAATACCAACTGTTAATGATTTTAAATTTCAAATTTAGAACTAATTATCATAGATTTTTATTCCTTTTTTACAAACGGCATATCCGGCAAAAAGGACCAAAAATTTTCAAAATAGTACTGAGTTATTTATACTACATTGGAGAAGTTGGAATTATACATATTTTTTTACAAATTTAGCAAAATTACAAAAATAAACACCGCTTCCTTCGGTATCCTAATGTGACAGCATGCTACCGAACACCGACACCTTCCCCGCATTGCTTTCCGCCGCCGCTGCCGTCGCCTGCGCACGCGACTCCGCACACGTAGCCGCCTTCGATCGCGCTCAATAAAAATAAATGGCGCGCGCGCGCCGGTGGCTATTTCCACGGCCTTTGGCGCGGCACTGACCGCGCGACCTTCCGCCCCCGCCACCGCCAGGGCCACCGCCGGCGTCAAAGGGACGCGAATAGACAGGCGGCCCCGGCGCGTGGGAGACCACGGCGTTCCTTCCCCCTCGATTAAAAGGGAAAATCGAGCGGCGTGCGCTCTGGCGGAGCAAGTTTGTTGATATTAGTAAATGCCGCGCTATGCTGTGGTTTCTACCAAATACTACGGATGAGAACCCTGTTGAGAATTAAGTTGTGAGATGAGGGGTTACGAGCGGGACGAAATAATAAAACTTTGCAGAAAATTAACAGCATGGCAGTGGACGCTTGAACTTTATTTATACCCGTTGGTTGGCCGTTAGTGATTCCGGGTGAGTCAACAACAGAGGTCATTAGTCCCATAAGTGTAGTGTATGTTTCCCTCTGTATATGGCGGCGATTTTCCCCCGATCGATGGCGAGATCCGGCGCTGACCTACCGTCGGCTAGCGGGGTTTCTCACAACCAGGTGTCTCCCACCAGCGGGGCACCGCTGCAGCCGGGACAAGCTCTAAGCTCCCGACACTGTAGTGTATGAGTGTGTAAGGGGTGAGGATAGGACAAGGAAGAAGGAAAGAAGTCCATGGCCCGTTTGTTAGGGTACTGCTCCGGCATTTGCCTGAGAAACCACGGAAACTACCGATCGGAGCAGCCGGTCCCTAGAAGTCTCCTCCAAACAGCGATTGAATTCGACCTAGCAGTCAAGCTAGTGGCCATAATATTGCCACTTGCACATTGTCGGCACATGAACCTACGACCTCCCGGTCAGAGGCACTGCAGTTACATCAGATGATGCACTGAGCCACCTCTCCCTATTTTATACCGGCGTGATAAGCAATATATAGCGTATGCGGATGTGATACAACCGCCGTTCATAACTTTCCAAGTATTTCTGGTAATGTAAGATATTTTCCGAACATTGAAAACGAATTTTATTAACATTACTGCCGTTTAATATTATTTTAACCAAGCTAAACTTATAATGATCAGTAAGGTAATGAGCGAGATATGTTATCATTAACTTTATATGCGTGACTTCTTTTATATTTACAATGTTTCTTGCTATTATTAGGTGGCGAATAAACTGCTATTTGAGATTAACGGCTACCATAATACTATATTTCTTTGAAAAGTTTATTTTAGATACACTATCATTTAAACGCACGTCATCATTACGTATTTGTCTGAAAATATACTAAAAGTTGTTGTAGTTTAAACAGCATTTTTATCGCGTCATTGATTTACCTCCAAACGAAAATCCAACGAAAGAAGGGTTGTCCACAACATATACAATGTGTTACACGAATAACCCACGAAACGTTTCATTGATTTTATTTCACTTAAGACAACTGCTGGATCAACACGAGTAAATCAGAGAAGGAAAAGCTGTGGGTTTTTTCTGTCGACAGGCACGTGCGCTATCCGGTTGGGCGTGCGGCAAAGATATCTCCATGTCACCGTCGGGAGACGCCTCCTGGGCCCGGCCCAGGCGCCCCGCCGCGGCTGATCGTTATGCATTAAGCGCGCTGAACAAACTGTCGCCCGCCCCGCCCGGGTGGGCCCGCTCCGCCTCCCGCGGTACACAAACAATTACAATACAAAGCGCGGGGCGGGCGATGCCACCGGCCAACACGCGCCACGCGCCGCCGGCCCCTCCTCCTCCTCCTCCTCTTCTTCTTACTCCCCCTCCTCCTCCTCTTCTTACCACTCCTCTTCTTCGTCCTCTCCTCCTCTTATTCTCCTTCTTCCCCTTGATCCTCTTCTTCTTTCCCTTCCTCCTCTTTTTCTTCTTGCCCCCTCCTCTTCTCCCTCTCCTCTTCTCCCCTCCCCCTCTTATTCGTCCCCTCCTCCTTTTATTCGTCTTCTTCTTCCCCTTCCTCCTCCTCCTCTTCTTACCCCTCCTCCATTTCTTCACCCTTCTTTGCCAAAGCTCCTTTGCCGTTGACGCAGTCATGACCATCACCGTTATCACTACTGTTCTAGTGGCTGCAGCATATAATATATATATATATATATATATATATATATATATATATATATATATATATATACACCCACACACCTCCAGCATATATTACTCCAATTTAGGTGTTTCTCTCGTTGCCATCTTTCGTAATATAATAGCACTTAAACGTTTCATATGTTTTTGTTTAACGTTATACACCGGAAATTCATACCTTATTTCTGTTCGTATCAGTATAAATGACATATTACTGCCGCCATATTAATGATTTGTTCCTGCAATAACAAATATCACATTTTCAGCCTCCGGCGCTGTGACTGCTACTGCAGCTGCTGACCATCTTTGCAGCTGCCTTGGTGCCGTCGTCACCGTCACAACGACCAATGTCACACTCGCGTCTGATTCCTTCACCAGCGGCAGGCCGCTGTCATCTTCACTGAAGCCACCGCGTCTCCATTCACCTCTCCGTGTCCAATGCCGTTACCATCACCGTCGTCGTGGTCGTCACGGCCATGAACACCGCTGCCACCACCGCCACTAACTCTGCAACTCCGACATCATCACCGCTTCCCCGCACCTACAGCTATCGTGCCATCGGTCAGCAGTCACTTCCATTTCTACCTTTGATACCATCACTGTTGACACAAACCTGTTGCTGTAGGTGTCGCGTCTACCTTCCCACCCCGATTTACTTCACAATCACCTTCATCATCGTCGTTGTCTTTATCATTTCCACCATTCCCGGCGAACGCATAATGGTCTTCCCATATCCTCATCCTCGTAGTCACCACCACGTGTGCTATATCTTAAAGAGGGGTGTAAGTAAGGCCAATTTCATTACGCATACTCCTCGGGCAATCATCCGGATGCTGCCTATTGTAAAGAAGGGCAATAAGGAGACAGAAAGTTGGAAGGACTATTTTGTGTGAGATATTCCATGGTTATTCTCTTTTCTATATCCTTTTCAGTATTGCAGTGAAACACTTGAGAGCATATATCCATTTGTAAAAGAAGCAATTCTCGAACTTTATAAATATTACAGTATTATTTTGAATTAATTATATTATTATACAAAATAAGACACTGCACTATATGAAATATATTATTCACGCCTTTTCAAATGCATTATTAACCTGTAAAGTTTTATTATGCGAATGAATAAGTGTCAATTAATGAAATAATTGAAGATGTACATTACTTGCTGGTTCTTTCAGTTTCTTCCTACCTCGAACAGCACAAATCATTAATTTAAAATTATTTTTCCCATTAAAATATATTTTCTTCTATGAAATAGTAATATTTCTTAAAGACTCCTTTTCAATATCTCCATAGACAAACTCTTTTTTGTTGTTGACATTTTGAAATGTCTTTATCTTTCTAGATTAACTAAGAAATTAGCATGCATAAGGTCACATAACCACTGCTATTTCTGAATATTACTTTGAAGTAATATTTTTTTATTGCGCTGATGGATCTCTTTATTTACAAAAGTTATATAACCGTACTTGCGTGTACGTAGATCATTTCGTTTGTTATTCCCTTTCGTACTATTATAATGTTATATTTTTATTTTTGGTATCAATATTCCTTTAATACATATGCCCATCACTGCTATTAAATTCATTTCAAATAAAATGAAAAATACTTCAAATATTTTCGAACCGGCTTATATGGCTCAAGATGATGTCTCTGCAATGTCTCTGACCAGGAAGTCTTTAGTAGAGGAGTAAGTATGCCGCTCATTCACTTTGTCTTCCATATGGCCCGCTCGGGATTTGAAGCCCGATACCCAGAGGTGCAAAGCGAGCCCTCTTATCGCTTCTCCAAGGATTGCCTACAGAGACACGTGTAGAATAATGTAGATTTGTGAGTATTACCCTACGTTTCTACCACTTTCGCAAACTGAGTGCAGGCAGGTCCGTGGGCAGGGAGTCCTTTCAGAGCCTTGAGCGCGTGCAACGCGATCACGGCACGCAGGAAGGGGCGGGGTCATGAGGAGAACCGCAGCCCCCGCGGCGAAGCTGTGCGCCGGGTTGCCTATCCCTCGCCGCCTCCCTCGCAGCAGCCTCCGCTCGTCAGCCACGCTGGTCTGATCCGGGGCACGAGGCACACACACGGAAAACATAACAATAACTATATTTTTTTATTAATAAATTTCAATTCTAGAAATTTTAAAGACTTAAAAATTAAAATACACATATTTTCACTTTCATTTTTAAATTATGATATGGCAGAGAAAATACTTCTAATCTAAAGAAGTTTTCAATTTTTACTAATTTTACATAATTAATTGTTTATAACTTTCTTCTTTTATATATTTTATGATATCAGAAGTATTTAAATTTTCTGAGAATATTTTTTGTTGTCTTTGAGTTCATTATGGTAATAGGAATCCCAATGCTCAACGCAGTTTTTAAGAAAAACACAAAATCACCTGGAGTATACTTTTCATGAAATGAACAATATTAAATATATAACCCCCAAGCTAACATGCCCTATTCAAAATGGAGACTACTTTAAATCATAATTACATATCGGAAAACTGAATCCCTTTTCCAAATGTAAGTTTGACATTACTGAAAATACATATGTGTTAAAAAAAACTTAGATAATCAATAGAGTACCAACTATAGTGTCACCTTAAAACATTTAATACATTTATAAAAGGGGATATATTTCTTTAAAATAGTCGCAAATAGATATTTTATGTGAACATTTTGGCCCTACTCAGATCACTGTGCGGCGCGGCTCAGCCTAAGCGAGTGGGCGAGCGGGCGAGCGGGCAGCAGCGCAGCCATAACGTCTGCTTCCGCAGTATTACTACTTCCGGGCGAAATGCCGTCCCCAGCGCGGGCGCCAATTGCATTTCATTGGCCGGCGGGCGACGGGACGGGCTCCGGGGCGACGGAGCGGGCGCGGCGGGCGGCGGGCGTGGGCCACCGCGGGGTCGCATCCGGCCCTCTCCATTCGCCCCAGGGCTCCTTCACGCCCACTCGGCGGCCGCGCCGCGGGCGCTCTGGCGTGCACTTTGCTTCTTCTTCCTGCTCCTCTTTCTCTCCTTCTACGTCTCCTTTTCTTGTTCTTCTTCTCCTTCTTTTTCTCCTTTTTTATTATTTTAATTCTTCTTCACTTTCTCCTTCTACGTCTCCTTATTTTTCTCCTTTTCTTGTTTTTCTTCTTCTTCTTCTTCTTCTTTTTCTTCTCCTCCTTCTCCTTTGTACTGTTTTTATACTTTTTTTCCTTCTCTTTCCACGCCTCCTTATTTTTCTCCTTTTCTTGTTTTTCTCATTCTTCTCCTTTTTATTGCTTTTATACTTCTCATTTTTATTGTCTTCTTATTCTACTTCTCTTATGCTTCTACTTCAGCTGGTGCTATAACGCTGACGCGAAGCATCAAGGATTGATAGCTAATATGTGTGGCTTTCCTGGACACGTATTAACTAATAAATAATGTAGTAGTGACGAATGTATATAATATATGGTATGATTGTAAAAATCAGAAGGATTTTTCTTTATTGATGTCCTCTACTGACTGTATATGCTCGTTTGTTCGACGCTTCAAACACGGGACGTAAATAAATAACCAAACTGTTTTCTCGATGGATTAAAGAATGAAACAAGCTGTTATTATTTATCTCACTAACAGCAATAGTACTTTGCATGCGGTTAACCATAACACATGTAATATTATGTTTCAAAATAGTTTATTAGCACACAATATATTTTAACTTATTACAAATTACCATTCAAAGAAATGAATAATATGAATGCTTTGTGATCAAACTATTTAAATTAAATAAAATACTTTCAACATTGTATCATGAGAATCTAAAAATATCATCGCGTAAAATAATAAATTAATTTATAGGAACGATCTTTTAGTACGTGTTCTTGAATGTTGTTAACAGTGAAAGGCAAATTCAGCTTAATTCTTTTATTTTTTACTTTAGACAGGGGATAAATATTATTTTGGAGTACATTTTTATTTTCTGTAATAAAAATAGTGCATACAAATAATAATACGTTAAAATGGGCAACAGGTCTCGCTAAATAAAATGGAAAATAAATACTATCGTATTTGCAGTATACCAAGATCATTTCTTTTATACAGTATTCTCGAGCGGTTCTATATTCGGCGATACATCCTCTTTTGTGAATCGTATATCTTCTTTTTGTCCATTATATTTTCGGTATTCACTAATATTTCCTATTTAACACATGTTAATAGTTCGACCTACAATTTATTGAATCGTGGCGTAAATGATTTTTTTTCACCTCTTACTTGGCCTCCGTAACTGTTTGCATTTAATAGTGACCCCTGTATTTCATCCTTAGCTACTTCCGCTTTTTTCATTATTTTCTACTTTCGTACATATGGAGTAAACCGGATCTGGCAATTTTTAAAAAAAATCTATGTATTGTATCTATTATGTAAACAATCTATTTTCTCTTGATATATATCGTCATATATACCATTTATTTTTCAATTAACATTGCTATTAATTGTGCCATTTTCAGTCATTGCACCGATTGTTGGCGTGCGACCTTCGTGTGTGAGTTGTCTTCTGATCTAATTCCAGCGGCGTTCGCCAGGCGATCGCTCCGGCGCATTTTAAACGGCGAGCGGCGCAGCGAAAGGTTTGCGCAGGTGAAGCCGTCCACTCCACCCCCACCCCCACCCCCCGCGCCTCTTTGGCGGCGCTCGTGCCTCGGGGTGCGATGACGCAAGCACCCGCCGGATTTCCCCCTAAAAAATTGCGCCGCTGTTCCGGAATTAGCCCGACCCCGGTCGATTGTGACACTTGGTGGGAGAGACGCGTGCGTACGGGCTGGCGCGGGGCGGCGGCGGCGGCGGCGGCACGGCAGGCGCGGTGGCCCGTGGCCCGGCGCGGCGGCGGTTTCCGAACTGCCTCCCCGGCACGTTATAATGACGCGATTGCGTCATGCGGCCCGGTCCGTTGCAACTGGTACCTTGTTGTGCTGACGTAAACCGGGAAACGTCAAGGCGCGGCTGGGCGCGGGCGGGCTGGCGTCGGCCGCAGGGGCGCTGCGTGCCGACGCAGCCGCCGCCGCCGCCACGGAGTCTGCAGCGGCCGATAACGGCGCGGCGCCTGCTACGTTAATGTAACGGCGCGGGCAGCCTGCGATTTATGCTGAGTGGGGTGTGACGGCGGCGGAGATAGTGGTGAAGGGGTGATAGCTGTTGAGGTCGGCGCGGCCCTGGGTGGAGGAGGGGCGGGGTGGCTGAGGGGTGGCGCGACATATGGAGGCGCGGGTGGCGCAGGGAGGCTGGCTAGTCGATAGTCGGGCGAGGGGGGCGGTGGCGGGAGCTTGACGAGGGCGCTGAGGATAGCCAGCGGGCGCGCCTTGCGGGCTGGCGCGTCGCAGGGCCCGCCCTCCGCGGCCGCCGTGCCGGCGGCGGCGCCGCAGAGGCGTGACAAACGGGCGGGAGGCGGTCGCGCCCCGGCGCCTCCGGTTTTGGAGCAGCACGAAAATAACCGCATTGTGGTGAGATCTCCGTCCAGGAACACGAACTTCTAGAAATAAAGTATCGCGCTGATAATGTCAAAATTGGAATGTTTGTTTTCAAGATTGCGCCACCGCATAGTTATAAAAGGAGGTTTTACAACTCTTCATATACACGTATTTCAAGTAATAAACACTATAGAATGTATGCAATGTATTATATCATCGTATGCAATTATATGTTTGAACTGTTAAATAAATCTTAGCGATGTTTTCAATGTTTTTGCACATACTTTGCTTTGGTAAATTTCTTTTTCTTAGTTAATAAAAAAATACATTTCTATAGTATAGCCAGTATTGTTTGCTTGTTGAAGGTGTCAATTATTACGCATGTGTTTATAACAATTTGTTTAGTAAAATGCTGGTGGTGTCAGTTAATTTTTGTTATACATACTTTGAATGCATTCAGTGACATAAAATTTCAAATTCGCGTTTAACAGCATTAATTTTTAGACAATCTGATAAAAGGTTTAATTATAAACTTGCAAGCTGAAATATTAGCATCTAATATAGAGTGTGGTGGAACTTTCGCAAGCTAGAGACTTCATTAATATTTAGTAATTCCTGATATAGCTAAATTTAACTTTTTCTGGAAGCGGCTCATTCTTCGAACGTTGAACACTAAGCGTATTATAATTCAATACTGAATGTAGTTTCTTCGTTATGAAAGATTTTGGCAAAGTTTGGCAATAGCAATGACAGCGTACAATGAATATAAACACATTTAATCTAGTTACAAATTCCTCAGCTAAATTTGATTTTCTCACAAGGAAACAATGAACGATGGAAAGACTGTACGCTTTTGCCTGGACTTTGTATTAGCAATTCACAGCCTAGTGGTTCTCGGAATCACTTCTTCACATTCCCCTTGCCCTACACATTAGAGTATTCAACTCGAGAAAAGGCCACTCTGCATATGCAAATATAAATGAACGGCGAGTATAAAAAATCTTTAAAAAATAATTCACATATATTAATGAAAATCATTGAACTGCTAGAATATTAAAATTCAAAACGAATATTAAATTTCTATAAATTTCCAAACTCGATTTATTTATTGTTATTTTCGATGTTTCCCGGGCAAGGTAGTAAATTAAGTTTTAATGAGAACGGTTGGACTTTTGTTGCTTGTGAAGTTATTCATGGTATGAACCCAAATATATATTAAAACGAAGTGAATGAAATATTTTTGAATATTCCTTTGCTTTTATACGATCACACAAATTGTATTCCATTTTTTCTTCAACTAACTTTTCTGGCCCAATTCTTTTTACTAACACTATCGACTTAATTTTCTTTTCATTGTTTTTCATTAAACATTTTAAAATAATTTAAAGTTGATTATATAATGCGCGTATAAATAAAAATATTATTAGAAGTATGCCGCAATGTCAAATATAAACGACGCAGATAAAATTATTTTGCATATAATTTACTTGGATAAAATATGCTCATGAAATTTTATTTTAAAAATTTAAATATGTCCCAAACAACTTCACAGCAATAATACTCGCAAATCATCTATTTTATCTCTTGCATGTTACTATACTACGCACTATAGAGAAAAACGCGATTTTCGGGGCAGAAATAATCTGAACAGAAAATCCGGATAATTTTCTGTTCTTAATGGCATCGTTTTGGGTGGTTTTTAAAGATATCCGAAAAATTGGGTATAAGGAAAGTGTTGTTCGCCTGTGTTCAAGGCTAACGGTTAAGCGAGAAGCAGGATTTGCTATAAATTCATTTTCCCAGTCGATTGGCTGATTGTGCGCGGCGCTCGTGTATTTTGAAAGCGTGTTTTTAATTTTTAGTATATTTGCCAAGAGACACATGGATATTTTCAATTTTTTCTCAAAAAGATTCCAATTTTTTTATTAAACATGTTGTTCCTTAGAGAAAGGCACGCTTAAAAAAGGGTCGGGGCATACCGAAGCTAACCTGACTAAAGAGATTAGAAAAACTAACTAGTGCGAGACAACTGAGTAGCACTCTACTTAAGTTATTGTTAAAAGTAGATACAAAGCAGTACGTGACGACATCGAGTTGTTAGCAAATATAGGTGAAAGTGTTGAAAAAATGTTTGCTGGCAAAGGAATAATAAATAAATATTAAGACAAAAGTATGTAAAGACTGTGAATTAGTACGAACTAAATACTTGCAAACCACGCTCTTTATCAATAAAAAAATATTATTTCATTTCAAGAAATTCTAGCTATCTGAATTTGTTCTCAGACGTATTTCCTCATATTCGCGTAGTTTTTCATTAAAATCTCGTTTTATTATGCATGCATTTCAAAAGAATTATTTGGGTTGCACTAAATACTTTAAAAAACACTAAAAATAACTTTTTTTTGCAAGTTATAAAACTCACATTCGAACATGAAAAGGCCTATTACAGACACTTCTTTTGGTAAGAACAATTCTGGGAGATGACTGAGAAATAATCATACGCCATTTTAAATTTCATGCGCAATATTCCATGTCCAAACTTTATATTGGTATATTTTGATAATTTAATGATGCATGAAAGAATATTCTTCATTGTCAAGAAATTTACATACTCGCAATTAGACAAAAAAATCAAAAATCGTATAAATAGAGGAAAAAGGACTCTTAAAAGTGGTCATTTCTTGACAGGTACACCAGCGTGAAAATGGAAATCGCCAGAGCACGAAATTCAAACTCCATTCCTGAAAATGCGAATACGACCGGAACGCATTGCTCGCGCTGGACCCGGCGGCGGAGGCGGCTCTGGCTGGCGTGGCGTTTCGCCGCGGGCGCTTTGCGCTTTCCGGCTTGCGGTAGTCACCGGCGGCGACCATTCTTTGGCAGCCGGCGCCTGGGGGTGAACGCGGGGCCGAGAGTTGGCGAGGGGGTGGGGGTGCGCGGGCGAGGGCTCGGTTTCTCTGAATGGCCCGCCCGCCTCCTCGCGCGCGCCGCGCCGCGGCCGAGCGGGGCGTGGCCGCGGTCGCCGCGCTATCGGTTTTCGGCGGCGGGCGCGGCGCAAGCGCACAGCGCGCATGCGTTTCCACAACCTAAAAGCTGGCAGGGCGAGCGCGCGGCAGGCGGAGCAGGCCGGGCGCGGGGCGGCGCAGGCCGGGCCAGGGCGAGGCGAGATGGCCGCGCGGGGGGCGGGGGCGGGGCGGCAACGGGGCGTGCGGCGGGCGAGGAGGAAGGAGCGGGGCTGCGGGGGGGGTGAACGCACCAGGGTGCGAAGACGCACTGGGAGGGGCCGAGAGGCGTGACGGTGCGGAAATAGAGGGGGGCGGGGCGGAAGGGCTCGGGTGCTGAGGCTGGCGTAGCGTCGCGCGAATTCAGGAAAGGCCGTGCTTCCGCGGGTGCGGGGCGTGAAACGATTTCGCGAGTCTTCCCCGAAGCGCCGCGGATTTTCCAGGAAGCTCATTCTTCGGCAGCGGCGGCGCGGGCCGCGCGACGGGGCTGGGGGCGGGGGCGAGAAAAGGCCGGTCGCGCCCACGCGCGGAGAAGGGGTCGCGGGCGCCGTGCGATTAGCGCGCAAATAAGGGAGGCGGGCACTCGCTTCTCACGCTTTGAAGCGCCGGGGCAATATTTGTTGCAACGCGGCGCCGCGCAGCCCCGCACGGCAGCGCGCAGGCCGGCTTCGGAAGCGCGGGCGCCGTGCTGCTGCTGCTGCTGCTTCTGGCTGGCGGGCCGCTGAGACGCGCGCCGCTGCCATGGCATAAAGGTTGAGAATGGAGTCAGCGCGTTCAATGAACTCATAGAGTGGACAAATTATACTCTTACTTTTAAGGAGTAAATGGTTTCCAATCCAATCTGTCGTTTTATCACTACAGATACATGAGACAGGCGTTAGCTTTTTAACACGGTTTTTGCTCGAAATCGAACTGATTGAACTGGTTTGTCAGTGTAATTTAATTAATGTCTGGTTCCATTTCGTGTACTTGCATTTAAAAAGCGATTCTGCAATCTTAAATTGTATGTACGAAACGGGGGGGGGGGAAAAAAAAAGGGGAAAGGGGGGGGGGGGGGTGATTACAGAAAACAGTCCGTGTTATTGCATTGTTGTTTACTAATTTAGGCTATGTGTGATATATTTTTCTTGGGTCGTTTTAATCTTTAGAACTCTTAGTTGGCCCTCCTTTGTCGGGTTCCCGAATGCGGCCAATATACCGTAACCCACTGTTTCCGGAGTTCCACGAGAGTCGCTTCTTCCTCGGTTTTATTTCAAGATGCATGAATGGAACTCTGCCCGTTCGACTGCTAGAAACGGTCCATGTGCGCCATCACTAGAAGATCTGCATGGTTTTATTTGTAAATTCAGAGGCAACACGTCAACGCCCTAGGATGCACCTACAAATCCAAACTATAAGTAGGAGAAAAGAGGTTTAAATACCATACGATCCCATTGTTCAGGAACGACAATCTTGCTTTCGAAAATGGAAAGAGGAAATTGGTAAATATTCGAGTAAGATTTTTGGAAGGCAGGATAGTATTAATTGTGGCGTTAGCTAGTTTTCCTTGTGGGCGATCGTACGGGTTTATTGCGAGTGTTATTAGGCAGCATGCTGAGTTGATTTTTTGTGTTCATGTTCAAAGTCAAAAAGATAAAATTGATGAAGCTTGGGATCCGTAATGCATCTGATAGGCTGTGAAGGAGATGATGCAATCACATGATAGAACATTTAAATGCAGAGGAAATATTGGAGTATTGAAGTAGGGATATGTATTGCCTTTTGTGTTATGGCGGTTTGGCGGTAAAAGTTTCAGTTGAGACAGAGGTGTTTTTATTCTGTTTATTTGGATGATAAATTCAATGTGTTTGAGTTACTAAAATTGCAATTTGTATGACTTTTTTTACATTGGATCGAACGGTACTCTCCATCCTCTACAAGTATCCCTGGCGCATTAAGGTCTTTTCAAAATATATATTTCGATGCGCAACCACTGGCCGCCGCACGACCGAGGAAGGACAGCGGACCGGGTTGGTTACGATATATATATTGTGACGTACCAGGGAAGCGTACTCCTCAGCGACAAAATAATTTATATCAGGACGGGTACATTTTCGTGATGGGCTCCCAGGGGTTTGGCGCTGCATTGGAGATTTGTCATAAGAAAATTGTTTTGTGGCATTAATAATATTTTAATTAATAGAACACTCTTTACAAAATTATTTACAAAACGCAATGCGCAAGGCTTTTGGTAATAGTGCACAATCAACGCTACCTTGATGCTTTTTAATGCCATGCTTGGCGTCGGAGACGAGCGGGGCTGCCGTGGGCAACGCGGCGGCGTCTTCGGCAACCTTCGTCCGCCCGAAGTTCCGTCGGGAAATCGCTCTTTCCTCGGCGATAACTCCGCTGGCCCCAACGCAAGGCCGATGGATTCGGCCGAGTGCCACCACCCCAGCCCGTAAAACAATGTCTACAGTCCCCAAGCTACGAACGACGCGCGATTAACGCCCGTTCAGCAGTTGCCAGTCCTCAGCAATCCTCTCAATCTCGCGCGAATGTCTGCAGCAGTACGGCCCTGCGCTGCTTACACCCGGGCCAGAAATATAACACGTGTCGTCGGCCACACGAATTCCTGTATTATGTTTGTTGATTTCGGTTCTGGTGCGCACTTTCCACTTTCACTAATCATCTGATTATTAACTTTCATCAAATCTAGTCTTATCACTTAACATGCCACATTCATCCAAACTGTTGCTTACACCACCATAATTTTGTTTGATGCGGCACTGCCCGTCGTCTTTCACTCACGGCTCTCTGCGCGACCTGTCCCAAACCGTCGCTCGCGCTCGACCGTCTGCCCCCCGATTTGACGTTTGGTGGCAGCGGCGGCGGCGGCGGGGCGTTTACTGCTCTAATAATTAAGTCACTTATTTTAATTGATAATTAATTAATCAACTTTTAATTGTTATCAATCTAGAAGACGTTCTTCGTTAGAATATATATATATATATTTATATATATATATATTATATATATATATTATATATATATTAATGTTTGATACCGGAAAAAATGATCGCCGATTAAACTTTTTGCAGACGACAGCATATAATCGCAAAATTAAAGACGATTCCGACATTGCTCAGTTGCAAAAATGATTTTCATCATGAAAATAAATGATCCATGAAATGAAATGAAAGATAATTTCAAGATAAAAGAAACCAATTAAATTTCTACGAATATGGTGTACAGACTTCAATATACAATGTGTAGCAATAAAATTCCTTGTGGCAGGCATATGCTGTAATATATCTCTGGGCGTAATAAATTTGAAGCTTTCTGCGGCCTTGGGCAGATATTTTAGATGTAGCTGCACAGAAGGCATAGAAAGCTCATCAACATTTGTTTATGCGCTTTTTTTTTTCCAGAAAGTTATCAGTAAACGAAAAAACTGTCTTACACTTCCTTAGTTAGTCCCATAACGGAATAAGGAGTAAGCGTGCTTGGGATCCGCAGAGGGAAGATCAGTTTAAAACATTAAAACGAGTGCACAAAAATGAAACATTCGCAAACAAAAAAATGGACTGAATGTTCAAGTTGGGAATCATTAGTTTCACGTCAGCAACGCGCCATGGATACATCTGTTTTCAATTTGCAGAAAATATTGCGCATGACAATAATTATCGCTTTATTGTTTGTGAATAATGACATTGATTGAACACAACAATGGGCGGAGTATATCCCAAGCTTGTTGCATGTTTTTCTTTTAGCGGCAGACGGCTAATCGTTTCGGAGCGCTCTAAGGTATTAACCTTGTAAAAGGCTGAGCGGCGGCTGCATTGTTGACTGTCCGCGAATGGTTTCGGATATATACCGAGAAAAGTTTGAAGTAATACAAAAACATCTACAGAACGCTAATTTTCGAATTGAGCGATAATTGACGAAAGACAATGGCAGCTTCGCGGCCATACGAGAGGGTATTGTGGTTTCGTTTGAAACCCAAAAATTTAGTGTGGTTCATTTCTTCCCTGCAGCAAATTGAAAGAAAACAATGCGACCCTCCACCAATGTGGAGGTTGGTCCCGGTTTTGTTAGGATCTCGGGAAAAGTTCAAAAACATATACTTATTTAAAGTGCTCAGTTTTAAAGACAACAATGTCAGCTTCCAACCAATAATTTTGCTATTCTGGATTAAGTTTTGAACGTCTTGTTTATGATTGGGACTGTAAAAAATTTGAGATTTCGTATTCGCCAAATACTATGAAGCAATATTGCAGTCTTCGTAAATGACTGTTTTGTAATTTGATTTATTTAAGAGGCAAACGTGAGTATTTACTTTGGTTGTTCTTGAACCGCGCGGAGAGCGGCTGGTTAATTTTTTTGGTGTGCTGTGTTTTTCAGCAGCATTTTTGGCTGATGCAGGGGCACTAGTTGTTTTTTTCTTAATTCTTATCTTCCTTATTGATATTGCAATGGGGGTCGGCATTCCTGTTGTCGCATCGCCAGCGAGTCGCACGCCGGTCCTGCTCCCCGCAGTTTGCATGCGCTGGCCAACTTTTTCTTTAGACAGCACACAGTCGCTACTGGTCATCGCGATGGGGTGCGTGGACCTGCATAAAAAGTCTTCTGCCGCTCATGCCACCCGATCACATTTTACCCCAAAGCCGCTTACGCTTCCGTGGGAAACAGAGCATAAAGATCGTATGTAGGCGATAAGCGCCATCGGGAATCTCATGGCACCCAATATGTTGAACTTCACATATGAACACACGGTTTGTAATAGAGTGGAATGCGCAATCATGACAAAATAATAGGTACGTATTCTTATTTAAATTTATGCAACAACAAAGACGATCTTCTCTGTTTGCCCACATGTTGTAACTAAACCCTCAATATAGGCCTAATAATAACTGAACCGAGGTTTGAATTTGTTGACTCAAAAATATATTCTGTGAGCGTAATAATCGAAAGATATTTTTTTTAATTTTCTGCATCAATTTACAATCTGTTCCTATCGGAAACATAACGCAAATGGGTGTCAAAGATACATTTCCGACTGTGAGACGTTTTATGACATTGAAAAACTTTATTTTACAAAAATTGGTATGGCAGATCTAAAATACTCTCTCTCCTCAGGTCTATTACACATGCTCACTGTTATCTAGAAGCTTTCGTTGAGAGGTTGATTTGGGTGGTTGTACAATCTTCTCTGGCTATGCTATGCCTCTTTCGTGGACGATTACTCCTCCAGCGGGAGCATGTCGAGGGTCTCTATAATATCGTCTTGTTTGTCACGTTACCATGGTGCGTTGCAATAGTTTTTCTTAGTGTTCTTAGCTTCGAATCTCTTTTAGAATTTCTAAGATTCGATTACTGGAAGAGCTGCCACATTCAATACCATAGTGACATGTTGGTTTGATTATAATTTTATAAATCAGTATTTTGTTATGCAGGAAGCTTTGGATTGTCTGTTTTATTTAGCCATGACAATTTTGAGAAAAGAGAAAAGAAGCGGAGCTTAAAGTCCTCAAATGCGTAAAGAAATAGGAATGAATTAAGCAGGGAGGTGTACGGAATGATTTATCTCGAATCTATGCGGCCATCGGAATCTAATTACGCACCACGATTGTTTGAGTGGTATGTTCGATAAAAAAGTGCGCATTAGATTTCGCAAAAATACGTTGGTTGGGTTTACGGTGTATTCATTATAGTCCAAGGGGCCGCGCGAGCGCCAGTACCAGTCGCAACAGCTTTTCGGCACGTGTTAATCAAATTAGCCCGCAGCGTGTTCAAATTCCGTGAATTTTTTCCGGTATCCGTGGAAGAAATTTAATTTTTCACAACCTATACACGTTGCGTAAAGTGGGGTCAAGGGGTGTCACTTTATCACAGTATCTTTTCGGTCGAATTTCGAGAGATTAGCAATGCGGAAATGAATTAGCCTTCCCCTCGTCGAACACGTGTTTAACAGCTCGTAGCAGAATAGTGGGAGCAGGGTAGTGAGAAAAGGATATGATCTTCAATAGCCGATGTGATCAAAGCGAGATTCTGCCCATGCGAGTACGGGCGATGAGGTTAAAAGCACTGTTAAACGACAGCTTTTAAAACATGCAATGTTGTAAAGTGGATTAAGTCTACGAGGCCACAAATAGACGTGCGTGTTTTGTGGACACTGGGTGCTAAGTGTGAACGAACTAATTTCAGTCAACGAATATGCGGTGACTGCCGCGACAATTTACACATGTCGCATCGGCGGCGTGGACGGGATTTGACGCTGAATAAGGCGCGGGTGGATCGAACAGCGCGGAACCTCGATACGACGCTTGAAATGAGGCATCAACTTTAATTCAAAGGGCGCCGCGTAGTTCAGGTTATTTGTTTTCATCAAATAGGCAGACAAGGGCAGTTAAAATTGTACTAATGTAGATATGCTAAAAAAGGCATTTATTTTGGCTAAGAAGGAATGGAAAATGGCACTTAAACAATAAGAATCACCATATTAAAAGGAAATGGTTTCTAGAAGAATGAAAATATCTGGTTGGCAACACGTCTGGGAACAACAACAGAAAAGCGTGTTCAAAGATATAAATATGTGAATGATTGTTCATTTATGAATTATATCTCAAGTATCATCTCAGACACAGTGGTCCCAATACCGAGTATCAGAGTCGGTGGAACAAGTTTGATATAGCCATCACGTCACTCCGTGCCCAAACATCTCTGCGTGCGTGGTTTTAAATTCAATCGATGACAGTGTCGTTAGCTCGTCATAATTCGGCATGTGTTAGACAAAGGTTGGGGTCATATGTTCCTTTCTTAAATTTTGAAGAAAAATATTTTGTAATAATGTAATAATGTAATGTAAATATTCAATAGGAATGAATTATAAAAAACTGTGACGATCCCAATAATTGTCCTTTTAATATCTGATAAAGGGATTCTATTAAATCATAGGTCATGACTCAGTCATTGATAATGTGCGAGAGAATGGAATCATGAGAAGCGCTGCTATAAAGCGGGGCGAGGCGTGCTGCGTCACCATTTCTCATCGTCTGCGAGGGAGCGTCTGGAAGACTTAGCAATCACGACTGTTGGAGGACCATCTAGCGACAAAAACTAATGTGTGTTATCTCACGTTTCAAAACGGCGCTGGATAGCAGTAATAAGCTAGGTGGTGATACAGAATGGCACATACTTTCTTGTACTGTAATACAACGGGAGGAATACAGTAAATGATCTTCCAACAATAGAATTATTAACTGTTGTCGTTACAGCGCATTCAACAGACGGACAAACATGTTTCGAAGTATTTTAACTCATTCTTCAGTGTCCTCAACATGGATATCAAGGAAAACGCAAGTAACATGGTCAACATAATTTCTTGGTGGCATTTTGACACGGTGACACTGGTGCCCATTTTTGTGCATTTTTCTTGTACTGGTTTTGTGTCCTTCTTCTGCTTGTGCCTCGGGCTAGCTTTTTTTGAATTTGTCCGCACGCAAGGTGCTATGCAGATAATTCTAGGGTGCTACCGTCAAGCGGCACCTAAACACTTACCTGTGCAGCGCTTTCGCTACCTACATGCTTCATGCGCTCAGCGAGTTAACCAGTAAGACCGTCACTCGAGAAAATTGCAAGGCCTCTCTCGTTTATTAGTCTGAAAAAGGCTGTATTTTGGCATGTTCACATCCTCAAATAGACCATACGGTTTGAATATTTGGGTTGTTTAATGGTTGCGATTTTTCGCTGCATGCAACAAGTTCTTGGTTCCTACTGGCTCCAGAGTGTCAATGTCGTATAAGACTTCGGGTAGTCAGATTTATATTATTTTATCGCGGTGGGCTGGCCATCTTCCAAATGTGTTTTCTTGGCTCCATAACGATGAAATCGGACGGGCATATCAGTAATTTTTGGCGGGTAAAGGGTTGCTCGTCAAGGTGGATGACCACTAAATCGTCAACTTTGATGTGAGGTATCAGAACACTTTAACATTATAGGTTTTTTTTATATAGGATAGTATAGGATTTTCGAAGCGATAAGTCACCATCGCTTCTTTTCACAGGAAGATTTTTGTCTTTGCATGCATTTTCGTTTTCTTAGAACAAACCGAACCAAAGTTAATTTTCAGCATAAAATCTACTATTAACGAATCATTGAAAAACACTTTCTCAAATTAAATAACACTAAACAACTACGTTTGAATAAGCATATTATTTGCAGTTTGGTATCAGTTAACACAATTGTTCATTTTTCTTTTGCATGTTACCTTTTATATTGAGGGAATTTGTGTTTTTATTTATTGTTAATATTATATGTTATATATTATACATTTATATTATATATTATATATTATTTTAATTATATTATACTTCTTATATATTATATTTATATATTATATATTATCTATTATATATTGATATATTTATATTATATATTATATATTAATATATTATATATTATATATTATATATTATATATTATTATTTATATTATCTATTATTATATTATTATTATTTGTTATATCCAACACTTTTTTCTCACTGAGTCTGCCCTAAGTTCAGGGCTCGAGTTAACTTGGCCGTCCGCCCACTACGGCTCAGGAGAACGGAAAGTGTAGTTCGAAATTCGGGTCGAGCTTACAATGTAATTTATCGCACCCAATCAATATTTCCAACACGCAATTTTTGCAATTTTCGAAACACGGAAAGTCTCCAAAAAACATGCGGACTAGAACCATATTTTTAGCGTCCGTTGGATCACATCGAAGACGAAAAATTTAATGAAAAAAGTTACGCTTAGTTAAAACTGACTTTAAAAACAGATATGATTAACGAAGAAAATCTTTCATCTTGATAATTTAGTTGGCGATACACACGCAGCAAAAAATTGACACTTAAGCAATTTTTGAAAATTAGAGATTTTATACGAGACGTGCAGCTATAATTTCGGAACTCTTGTTTTGATGGAAGCTTATAAATCGTCAAAATATAATATTTCATAACATAATTTTATACCGAGGAAGATTTGTTATTCCATTAGGCCAGGCAATGATCATATTTCTACAAAAAACTAGGTAGATATATACATTTTCCGTGTCATAAAGTTGGCCCAGGTTCAACAGAAACTGTAAGTTAAATTATTTTCGTGCAAATTGAATTTTATTTCATTTCGCCAATTCTATATATAACACAAATTCAGGGAGAAATCGTAGAGGATAACCTCGGTTCCTTAAGACGCACATTGTCCATGTCTTATGTTCAGTTCATAATTGAAAAGTGCTATAGTATTAAATTTTTTGATTGTAGATGTTAAATTCTGACTCAGATCGGACTAAGCACTGATTTTAATAACTTTCCTTCTGAATCATTGCGGGAATTCTCGCGACTCTCTTTATGTTTCAAGGAACTGCCTACCCTCCACGGGATTGGAGTCGCACATAAAAGCAATGGGAATGAAATCCACTTAGGAACGTGCGGACGAGGAAAATCATTACGAGCAAGCGCTATTTTTTCTGTGCAGCGGGACGACGGAACTGATTGTGCAAACAAAATACTGGATGAAATAACGGTGCATTATGAGAGGAAACAAGAGTGAAAATTTCATCAATTAAAGTACATAACTTTCTTTCACAAATGCAGGCGTTTTTGGTATTTTCTCACGTCAATAGTTTTCAGGCCTACCATAATAATTATACATGCCCTACAGTAACTAACACGGCTGCAATAGTATAGTTCGCACTACCATTATATAACATTAATTATGCTTTTATAAGATCCTTTTTTTTCGGCTCTTTCTCCTAACTTTTCACTTACTCTTGAAATTCTGAACGTTTGTAATTATATATTAGCACGTTTATTGTCTGAAATATAATTTCGCAGTTTGCATCGTCCAGTAATGTTCCACGATAAACTGCAAGAAGATAAATGTTGACATAAAATTTTTGACAAAAAAGAAACAGAGGGCATTTTAAAAAGAATTAATAAATTTACTAAATAACTAATCTCTTCTAGTATTCAATTTGGGATTTATGGCATTGCCCAGCCGGTACGGTCACGCAATTACTCGATGTTAAGAGAGATTATATTGGCTAGTCAGTTCTAACAAATTACGTAGCGATAATTAATTATTAATCTTTTTCGAACAATTTTTTTCCATAAATTGTAGATGTACAAAAAGCATTTTTATAAAATCTGGTATGATGTATTATTTTTTTAAATTGAATAACTATGGCTCTCTTAATTAACTTACAAAATATAATAAAATCTTTTAAATTTAATAAAAATTCAAAGAAGAAAAACACTTTCTCATCTGATGCATAATATACAATCGGCGACTTCTCTAAGGATCCTTTTATCATTTATGCTTTTTAATATTTTTATTTCTGATATACATCTATAGAACCTTAAACTTGGATTATTAGATTTTTAACTATAATTAAGCCACTCGTTTGTACACTAGTCAAAATCAGTAAATCTTTTTCCAAAAACTAAATCAAGATTTCTAAATACTTACTATGTCCTCTTTATTAGCTTAAGAACAGTTCAAACATTTCACTTCAATGTATTTGGTAATTCAAATATTTAAGAATATTTCCGAAGGACCTTCTTTGATAACTTAAGCAATTAAATTAAATATTGTACATATATTTTGAAATGTAGTTTTAAAAATTATGTATACTATGTAATCTAAAAATCTTGAAGACTACTTTGTCAAGAAAAGGATAATAAATTAACGGAAAAGTCTTAGGTCCAATTGCTATATATTTTAATAATAAGGTTTTTTTCCTTTAGAAAGAAGTTTGAGTTTTCTAATAGCTGAAATGTCGTGATTTT
Organism: Gryllus bimaculatus; assembly: GCA_017312745.1. Classification (NCBI taxonomy): domain Eukaryota; kingdom Metazoa; phylum Arthropoda; class Insecta; order Orthoptera; family Gryllidae; genus Gryllus; species Gryllus bimaculatus. The sequence goes on along the minus strand of BOPP01000010.1, from coordinate 12,312,459 downwards.
TTGCTTTAAATGACAGGCATGAACCTTAGATGTTGTTATGACTTACTCCATATTAACAGGATTTATTTGCTTGAAATTATTAAATGAACATGTATGCCGTGCCATCATTTGTTTACTAAAGAACTTGGAAATCGATATAATGAAAGCAGGCAGTCGTTTGATCTGGAGTGTGAAATTAACTGGAGAAATAGAGAAGATTTTAAGTTGGGAGAATGGCTGAACTATTATTACATGCTTCGATATGAATGTTATATACACTCGATACCGGGAACAATCATCAGGCATATACGAGTACGTCTTTTCTGAAAAAACAATATCATGTAAGGTTTTAAGGTGAATAAAGTTTAAGATTTATTGCCAGAACGAAAGCATCTTTTAGGCAAATCTTAGGTAATGTAGAACATTTAAATTACATTATAGCTACACGATTAATATTGTTTCCACAGTGAGGAATTATTTGTTCAGACAGTTGAACTCTCATTTCATTTACTTTTGGAGAATTCTATAACCGACATGAAACAATATTTCTTTTGGATTTTTTTAGGTATACTTTGTTTAAGAAATATAATCACTTGGGGTAGTTTGCTAATGTCAGTAAGTTTCAACTGCCTAACTCACTTTCTTTTCTCAAATAATGAATTCCATATGACGTTTTATAATGCATTGAGTGTAAATTACTATATGCATTCATGACAAACTATTATACATAAATGCTTATTAAGATCATTTTTTCTTTGGAGAAATTGGGTAGTGTGGTTCCGTCCGAAACATCACAAGTCGGCGGATAATATAAACGCCCTTGTGATGGCCCCGTTTACCCATCCTTGTGTATGGCGGAAAACTATTTTGAATTTTAAAGGGGAGATTCAGGCTCTTGTCGGAAAGACGCATGCAGAAAATCAATTTCAACAAGTTGAGTTCAATCAGAAACGTAATTTATCTAGCACTTAGTTTTTATTTTTTACTAAATTCAACTATTGCTTATTATTATTTTTTGATACTAACAGCTAACTTTTCCGGCTGAGAGGCTAGTAGTTAAGAGGGATAATGTGAAAACTTCATAATGTAAATGGAGGAAATATACTGGAAGGTACTTCGAGAAAATTACAGGTATCAGAATTAATAAACGAAGGAGGAAATAAAAATATTATTATACTACTTACTCGAATAAACAGGTCCACAGCCCTTGAAAGATTTTTGTGGCCGCTCATATTAGAATGCGTTTTCAACCCCCCTTAAGAGCTAAATCTTCTTTCTTTCAATTTAGCATAATTACTTTCGGAATCTCTTATTTTTCAAGAACCAAGATCCATAAGATTTTACATCAATGTCAATAGCATTAATAAAGGTCTGAGCTTAAAAAAAACTGAATGAAACTACACAGTGTTGCCTGTTGGTGGCTTCAACATGATTTTTGTATATTCAAAATTACTCAAATATTCCAAAATTGTGCTTTTAATTAACTATCAAAATCTGTCTTTGAAGAACATATTTCATTAAGGGAGAACTCTCTCTTTAATATTTAGTTTCGGCTTGGTTGAACGACGAAAAAATTGAAACTTTGTGCAATTTTCTAAAAATCAGAGGCTTCAACGAAAATGTAAACTACAGCATTCTCTTAAGCGTTCTTCTACGTTATCTCAAACAACATTTAATCAAAACACTTGAACATTTTTTTTATTTTGAAAATTGTCAAGAGGCTTCATTAAAGTATGCCTCATAAAACTAAAATATCGGTTTCATAATTAAAGTGGCCTCGACACAGCCCGGTCGATTAGGGAATTCTAATTTGAAGAAAATGGCTGAATTAGTTTAGGGCGCTAACGTTTGACCACAAATTGGACGTCGAAGACAGTCCCCCCCCCTGTCCGACAGACGTTTTGGCGTCAATCGCGATTTTTTTGGTATCAAGGACACAAAAATGAGGGATTCTGAACTACATAAGATTTAAACACAGTAATTTACTCTATATAGACATGAATAGATTTATTTGCAATTTTTCGTTTACCAGGATTTGCAGTAAGAGTTTTTTTTGACGCAAATTAGCAAGTTTTCCGGCGCAGCGTTACACATATTTTTTCTTCTTACGTACGTAAGAGGCGGAGAAAGTAAGTGTTTGTTACGTGAGAATTGTTTCTCAATTCTTGCCGATGTGATTCCTTTTTCATTTTCGTATGTATGCTTTAGCTCTGTTTTCCTATTAGATGACATGAAAACTTCCCCACGCTCTCCTAGATCAGAGGCCGTAATTCTTATACAAGAAAATATTGAATAGTTTCCAAACTCTGATCACTTAATAAGTTTTAATGAGAGTTTTTCAATGTAAAAGTAAGTCAGAAGATGATCCTTGATTTTCAAGCCTTATCCTCTCCGGATTGGATTTTATATGTATTAAGTGGTAACTACAAAATGGTACTTCTTGCATCACCTGCGCGCACGCAATGTTCTTAACTGGGAACTCACGATTTTTACAAAGATGGATAATGATTTAATATTATTATTAATATTATTTACGAGAAAAGTAAGATTATTTATGAAGTTAGTAAAATCTTCTGGGTGGCTAAAACACTAAAGAGAGGTTTGGATTTTCTGGACTGAAAGAGAGACTAGATTTAAGCTTACCAGAATGAGCGTGAATTAATAAAACATGTGTTAGGAACAGTAACAAGGTACTTCATGGCAGAAATTTTACTGGCGGAGAATATATTTCGACGTAATTGCTATTCAAGCTAGTCGTGGCTACACTCGCCTTTAATTGGTAAACTTTCATTGAAAATTTCAGAGGTTTGCAATGAGTAATGAGATGTATCTGCATTCTTTTTAACATGTTCATTTTCGATCCAGTGGAGCGAGATTTGCAATGAAAAAATTGGAGGGTTTTTGAGAAAAAAATGTTTAAAAATTAAAATATCTTTATTTAAGAGGATTATTTCAAGATCTGTCTTTAAGAAGATTTCATTAAGAAAAAATATCTGTCGTCAATAGACGACCAAAAAACATTTGCTCTTTTGCAATATGCAAAAATTCTGAATTACAAAGATACAGAGATGTAAACTATTTTCTTAGTGTCTTTACGTATTCACAGACACAGTTTTGGTCAAAAAATTTTGGAGACATTTTGGAGAACTTTTTAAATGTTTTTTGAGGTAAATAACTTCAACGG
>BOPP01000010.1:12288864-12309271 GCA_017312745.1 Gryllus bimaculatus | reverse complement strand
CTCCGCCGGCCGCCGCTGCCGCGCGCGCGCGCCGCAGAGCGTGACAACGGGCCGCGAGGCGTCGCGCCCCCCGGCGCCTCCGCGTTTCTGGAGCAGCACGAAAATAACCGCCATTGTGTGAGATCTCCGTCTCAGGAACACGACTTCCTAGAACTAAATATACGCTGACTAATGTCAAAATTGGATGTTTGTTTTCAAGATTGCCCCCGCATAGTTATAAAAGGAGGTTTTACAACTCTTCATATCACAACGTATTTCAGTAAATAAACACCTATAGAATGTATGCAATGTTCAAACCGTGCACATTTGTTGAACTGTTAAATAAATCTAGCGATGTTTTCAATGTTTTGCACATACTTTGCTTTGTAAATTTCCTTTTTCTTGAGTTAATAAAAAAATACCATTTACTATAGTATACCAGATTTGTTTGCTGTTATGAAGGTGTCAATTATATACGCAATGTGTTATAACATTTGTTTAGTAAAATGCTGTGTGTCAGTTATTTTTGTATAACATACTTTAATGCCATTCAGTGACCATAAAATTCAAATTCGCGTTTACAGCATTATTTTTAGACAACTATGAATAAAAGGTTTATCTATAAACTGCAAGCTGAAATATTAAGCATCAATATAGAGTGTGGTGAACTTTCCCAAGCTAGACGAATTCATTAATATTTAGAATTCCTGATAAGCCTAAAATCTTAATTTTTCTGAGCGGCTCATTCTTCGAAACAGTTGACCACTAACGTATTATAAATTCAATAACCTGAATGTAGTTTCTTCGTTATGAAGATTTTGGCCAAAGTTTGGCAATAGCAATGACACGTACAATGAATATAATACACATTTAATCTAGTTACAAAATTCTCAGATAAATTTGATTTTCTCAACCAGGAAAAATGAACGATGGAAAACTGTACCGTTCCTGGACTTTGTATTAGAAATTCAAAGCCTAGGTGTTCTCGGAATCACTTCTCACATTCCCCTTGCCCCTACACATTACCGAGTATTCCAACTCGAGGAAAAGGCACTCTGCATATGCAAATATAAATGAACGGCGAGTATAAAAATCTTTAAAAAAATAATTCACATAATATTAATGAAAATAACATTGAACTCTAGAATATTAAAATTCAAAACCAATATTAATTTCTATAAATTTCCAAACTCGATTTATCTTATCTGTTATATTTCGATGTTTCCGGGCAAAGGTAGTAATTAAGTTTTATGAGACGGTGGACTTTTGTTGCTTGTGAAGTTATTCATGGCATGAACCCAAATATATAATTAAAACGAAGTGAATGAAATATTTTTGAAATATTCTTTGCTTTATAACGATCACACAAAATTGTATTCCCATTTTTCTTCAAACTAACTTTTCTGGCCCAATTCTTTTTACCTAAACACTATCGACTTATTTTCTTTTAATTGTTTTCATTAAACATTTTAAAATAATTTTAAAGTTGATTATATAATGCCGCGTATAAAATAAATATATTAGAAGTATGCAACACAACTATAAACGACCGATAAATTATTTTGAATATAATTTACTTGGAATAAAATATGCTCCATGAAATTTATTTTAAAATTTAAATATGTCACCAAAACACTTCACAGCAATATACTCGCAAATCATCTAATTTTACTCTCTTGCATGTTACATACTACGCACTATAGAGAAAAACCGCGATTTTCGGCAGAAAAAGTCTGATCACGAAAAATAGGATAATTTCTGTTCTTAATGCACGTTTTGTGGGTTCTTAATACCGAAAAATTGGTATAAGGAAACGTGTGTTCGCCTGTGTTCAAGGCTAACGGTTAAACCGAAAGCAGGATTTGCTATAAAATTCATATTTCCCAGTCGATCTGGCTGATGTCGCGGCCTCGTGTATTTGAAAGCGATGTTTTAATTTTTAGTAGTATTTGCAAGAAGACACATGGATATTTTCAATTTTTTCTCAAAAACGACTCCAATTTTTTTATTAAAATTTGTCCTTAGAAAAGGACGCTTAAAAAAGGGTCGGGGCAATACCGAAAAGCTAACCTGCACTAAAGAGATTAGAAAACTAACTAGTGCGAGAAAACTGAGTAGCACTCTACTTAAGTTATTTTAAAAGTAGATACAAAGCAGTACGTGACGAATGAAGTTGTCTAGCAAATATAGTGAAAGTGTTGAAAAAATAGTGTGGCAAAGGAAATAAATAAATAAATATAAAGACAAAAGTATCTAAAGACTTGAATTAGTACGAACTAAATCTTTCAACCACCTCTTATCAATAAAAAAATATATTTCATTTTCCAAGAATCTACTATCTGAATTTAGTTCATCCAGATATTTCCTCATATTAGCGTAGTTTTCATTAAATCTCGTTTATTATGCATCATTTCAAAGAATTATTGGTTCAATAAATACTTTAAAAAACACTAAATAACTTTTCTGCAAGTTATAAAACCTCACATACGAACATGAAGCCTATTACAACACTTTTTGGTAAAACAATCTCGGAGATGACTGAGATAAATCATACGCATTTTAAATTCATGCGCAATATTCATTCCAAACCTTTATATTGGTATATTTGATAATTAATGAATGCCTGAAAGAATATTTTCATTGTCAAGAAAAACATACATCGCAATTAGACAAAAAAATCAAAAAAATCGTATAAATAGAGGAATAAAGGCACTCTTAAAGTGGTCATTTCTTGACAGGTACACCAGCGTGAAAATGGAAAATCGCCAGAGCACGAATTCAAACTCCATTCCCGAAATGCGATACGACCGAACGCATGGCTCGCGCTGCGACCCGGCGGCGGAGCGCGCTCTGGCTGGCGTCGGCGTTTTCGCCGCGGCGCTGCGTTCCGGCTTGCGGTAGTCCACCGGCGGCGACCATTCATGCATGCCGGCGCTGGGGCTGAACGCGGGCGAGAGTGGCGAGGGCGGTGGCGGGGCGCGGGCGGAGGGCTCGTTTTCTGAATGGCCCGCCCGCCCTCCTCCGCGCCGCGCCGCGCCGCGCCGGCGGCGGCGGGCGCGGTTATGGAGCGGCGATGGTCGGGAGGCGGTGGAGGCGGAGGCGGTCGAGTGGACGGCGGAGGCGGGGAGGGGCGTCGGAGGAGGCGGCGTCTGTGGCGGGGCGACTGGTGGAGGCTGGCGGGAGGTGGTGCGTGAGGCGTCGGTGAGGTGGTGGAGGTGGCGGGCGTCGGTGAAGGAGTGGATGCGGGGAAGGCGGAGGCGGTTGTCCAGGCGGTGGGTGGTGGTGGTGGGGCGGTGGTAGGCGGAAAGTCATGGAAGCGGCGACTGTGGAGGTGGCGGCGGTGGTGGTGAAGGGCGGTAGGCGCTGGTAGTGGAGGTGGTGGTTGGTGGTGGAGGTGGTTGCGGGGAAGGCAGAGGAGGTGGAGACGGTGGAGGCGGCGTCTTGGTGGAGCGAAGACTGTGGAGGTGGCGGCGTTGGTGGTGATTAGTTTGCGGTTTTAGTTGTGTAGACATGCGAGATAATGGAGGCGTTAAGATAGGCTGGCTTCTCCCACGATAGTTTGTCGTAGGTTGGTAATCTGTTGTAGTTGTGTGGAAGTGCGTATTGATTGTGGTGGAGTAAGGCGGAAGGCCTAGGTGGGAGGTCGGCATGGACTACGATCTTGAGCTGTATGGGTATGGTTCTGTGTTGGTTGGTCTGTGAGCTGATATTATTAAGGCGTGGGCTGGAGGTTGGCTGGTGGTGGAAGCTGCGGTGGTGGAAGCGGCGCTTGTGGAAGCGGCGGTGGATGGAGGTGGACGGGTTGGTGGAGGCAGGGGCGGTGGAGGAGAGCGGTGGTGGAGGCGGCTCTGTGAAGGGCCAGTTGAGGTAGTCGGCGTGTTTTTTTTGGACAGCGATCGATTGCGCCGGGGGCGGCGTATTTTGGGGAGGCGGCGGCAAAATCGGGCCGCGTCAATAGCGGCCGGCAATGCAGCGACGGCGAGTCAAACACCTCTGCCGCAAGCCGTTTCACCCAGGGGCGCACTCTGCAACCCCTGTCGCTGCCTATTGATTTCACCTCGGGCGTTGAAACAGCTGGAAGAACATGAGGAATCTCTGATCTATAAATAAAAGTTTACTGTAAGCTTTTGCACTGAGGAGGTCACAGAATGCGGCCGAAAAGTTGGACTGTGCTAGGACTTGGCGTTCCTGAAGAACCAAACGTTTACTTGACTACGGCCCGGGAGACTACGTAATCGTTCTCCAAATCACTTGAAGATCTAGTTTTAATGCAAAAAAAATGATTAAGAACAATAATCTTAATTAAAAGTTACATTGGAATTCGTAATAGTCAGATTTGATTCGTAATAAAATAATTATAAATTGTTAAAAGATTTTATATTTTAACAAAACTTTCAAAAATTTAACATCACCTAGGGCCTTATTTTCAAGAATATGAAAGGGCATTGTTACGGTATGGTTGATTGGGCTTTATTTAAAAATGAGATAATTTGTATTCCCTATTATTCTGCAAGAAATAACAAAATGGTTTCTATGTAATGTAGATTTAAATTTCAAATAAATCCCCATGGTACATTCAAGTGATACACTTACATACACGCTGGAGTTTTCACAAGAATTCTCAGCACTATCTTCATATTATTTAATATATTTGTTTCTGACAACAACTTTATGCTCACTCAACTCTAAAGATTATCTTTTTTGATGATGAATATTGCAATATTTAGACACATAAGATTTAAAAATAGCACGTACATATTTACAAGAAGAAAACATTTTGTTAACAAAACATTGGCAAAGGTTCTAACATTTTTCGGTGTCTTTTCCTGCAAATGACATTAAAGATGGAGATTTTTACTTTATCTAATACGTGCGTATCTACGGAGTAAATATAAGTAGCTATAGAGAAAGTTACTGTAAAGACACGGGAAAATCGAATTTCAGATTTTAAAAATGAAATACACGTTCTCGTGGTCCTCCAGATACCGAAAAAGGGTTTTTTTTAACAAAGGTCCCCCCCAAAAAAACGTTTTTGGGGCGATAGTGGGAAGTGATAAAAGTTAATGTGGGCATGTCGAATACCTAGCCCAGACCCCAAAAAATAAAAGTAATTACGAGAAATGTCCTGTGCTAGCAGACTAGCAAAATCATCCGGGATTTTTGAAATAAGGTTGTGTACAATTTTTTGAAAATATGAGTAGTTTTCGCGTAATTTTGGTTAAATATCATGATAATTTCTTCTCGCCTAGTACGAGACAGGTATGTTGTTCTTAGTTTCATTTCACAAACTCCCTGTTATTTTTCGATAATTACAATAACTTCACATTTGTAAAATTACTAGCTAGAATTTTTTGCCTTTAATAAAATTTGTTAATAATTAGCTTTTAAGTAAAGATCATGATGCTGTGAGTGTGGAAAAAACAAATAGTTTTCGCGTAATTTCTACTTGAAATTACGAGTAATTTAAAAACAATTTTCTGAAGAAAAAAGCCTTCGCATTTTTTTCTTTACTTTTCTCCACAGTTAAAACGTTTACGGGGATCTGAAAGAATGGCGCATGCTCATTTTCGTTGATAATTTGTATTCTTCAAAAATTGCGTTTTAGAAGATAATGGAGAGACAATTATATTTTTAATCGAGCGTCCAAGTTGAAATGTCAGGATTGCCTGTCGGGTTGCCTGTGTAACACAGGTAAGACGGCATGGTGATTCGATAAAACGCACCGGCGAATAACACCTTGGTGGACGTGCAGTTCGAGGTCAACGTCACAGGGAAAAAATAGCTAGTGAAAACACTTTTGTAGGTTGCTTGTAGCTAATATCATGTTGAGGAGCCGTTACACGTTATGAGAGGAGAGGTTTGTACTGTTGTTGGCATCACTAGTTTAACTGAGCAGAAAGTTTTTGCCAGTTCTCGAATGGCAATAACTTATTTTGTGATATAGTTTTACTTCTCTGCCTTTTCTTCTTGAAGAAATAACATTTTGGAAGATAAGTTTTTAGGAAGAATAAGGAAGAAGAGAAACAGCTATTTTAATTTTTTTTTTCTTGGCCAGAATAACGCCTTATTACAAGATATGTCAAAACCAACCAGCAAATCTTTAGGAAGAAGTAAACATTACATAGCAATATAATAATAATATAATAATAATAAGTAATAATAATAATAATAATATGGACTTGAATGCTTGAGTAAATGATATGGTAATTACTATGACAAAAGTTTTGAAACAAATACTGTAAATTAATTATTTTCAGCACAATAATGAACGCATTTTAAGCTTTCGCTCTTTGATATGAAAAAGGTGCGTGTGCTTAAGACTACTGTTATCAAGGAGATGTTTTTTATATTACAGACCAATACCAACTGTTAATGATCTTTAAATTTCAAATTTAGAACTAATTAATCAATAGATTTTTATTCCTTTTTTACAAACGGCATATGCGGCAAAAAGGAACGAAAAATTTTCAAAATAGTACTGAGTTATTTATCCTACATTGGGAGAAGCTTGGAATTAATACCATATTTTTTTTACAATTTAGCAAAATTACAAAATAAAGCAGCGCGCTTCCTTCGGTATCCTAATGTGACAGCAACTGCTACCGAACACCGACAGCCTTCCCCGCATTGCGCTTTCCGCCGCCGGCTGCCGTCCGCCTGCGCACGCGACTCGAACGTTTAGCCGCCTTCGATCGCGGCTCATAAAATTAAATGGCGCGCCGAGCAGCGGCCGGTGGCTATTTTCACGGCCTTTGGCGCGGCAGCTGACCGCGCGAGCCTTCCGCACCGACCGCAGGGCACCGCCGGGTCAAAGGGACGCGAATAGCCAGGTCGGCCCGGGCGTGGGAGACCACGGGCGTTCCTTCCCCGCGTCGATTAAAAGGGAAAAATCGAGCGGCGTTGCGCTCTGGCGGAGCAAGTTTGTTGATATTAGTAAATGCCCAGCCGCTATTGCTGTGGTTTTTCTACCGAATACTGACGGAATGAGAACCCTGTTGAGATTAAGTTGTGAGATGAGGGGTTACGAGGCGGGACGAATAATAAAACTTATTGCAGAAATTAACAGCAATTGGCTAGTGGACGCTTGACTTTTATTTAACGCCGTTGGTTGGCCGTTGTGATTCCGGGTGAGTCACAACAGAGGTCATTAGGTCCCATAAGTGTTAGTGTATGTTTCGCTCTGTTATAATGCGGGCGATTTTCCGCCGATGACTGGCGAGATCCGGCGCTGACCTAACCGTCGGCTCAGGCGGGGTTTTTCTCACACCAGGTGTCTCCCACAGCGGGGCACCGGCTGCACGCCGGACAAGCTCTAATGCTCCCCGACACTGCTAGTGTATGAGTGTGTAAGGGTGAATGGATAGGACAGGAAGAAGGGAAAGAGTCAATGGCCCGCTTTGTTTAGGGTCTGCTCGGCATTTGCCTGCGAAACCACGGAAACTACCGGATCGAGCAGCGGTCCCTAGTCTTCAAGCGATTGAAATTCGACCTAGCAGTCAAGGCTAGTGGCCATAATATGCCACTTGCCCACATCTGTCGGGCACATGAACTACGAACTCCCGGTCAGAGCGCACTGCAGTTACATCAGATGATGCACTGAGCCAATCTCTCCTATTTTATACCGGCGTGTAAGCATATTAGGCGTATGCGGATGTGATAGCACCCCGTTCATAACTTTCAAGTCTTTCTGGTAATGTAAGATATTTTCCGAACTCTGAAAACGAATTTTAAATTAACATTACCTGCCGTTAATATTATTTTTAACCTAAGCTAAACTTATAAGTGATCCAGTGTAGGTAATGAGCGAGATATGTTATCTTAACTTTTATGCGTGAGCTTTTTTATATTTAGCCATGTTTTTCTTGCTATTATTAGTGGCGAATAACTGGCTATTTGAGATTAACGGCTACAATAATACTATATTTTCTTTGAAAAGTTTATTTTAGATACACTATCATCCTTAAACGCACGTCAATCCATTACGTATTTGTCTGAAAATATACTAAAAAGTTGGTGTGGTAGTTTAAACAGCATTTTTATCGCGTCATTGGACTTTACCTCCAAGACGAAATCCCAACGAAAGAAGGGTTGTCCACAAATATACAATGTGTTACACGAATAACCCACGAAACGTTTCCATTGATTTTATTTTGCATTAAGGACACTGCTGGATACAGGGCGCAGTAAAATCAGAGAAGGAAAAGCTGTGGGTTTTTTCTGGTCGACAGGCACGTGCGCTGTCCGGTTGGGCGTGCGGCAAAGATATCTCATGTCACCGTCGGAGCCGCCTGCCTGGGCCGGCCCAGGCGCCGCCGCGCTGATCGTTATGCATTAAGCGCGCGAACACACTGTTCGCCGCGCCCGCCCGGTGGGGCCCGTCCCGCCTCCCGCCGGTACACAAACAATTAGCAGATAGCAAAGCGCGGGCGGGCGATGCACGGCCACGACAGCGCCGACGCGCCGGCCGGCCCCGTCCCTCTCTCTCACTCTTCTTCTTACTCCCTCTCCTCGCTCTTCTTTATCGCACTCCCTCCTCTTCTTGTCGTCCTCTCGCTCCTCTTATTCTCCTTCTTCCCCTTGATCCTCTTCTTCTTCTCCCTTCCTCTCTTTTTCTTCTGCCCTCTCTTTCCCTCTTCCTCTCTGCTCCTCTCCCTCTTATTCGTCCTCCTCCTTTTATTCGTCTTCTTCTTTCCGCCTGGTCTCCTCCTCCTCTTTCTTACCCCTCTCTCATTTCCTTCACCCTTCTTTGGCCAAAGCTCCTTTTGGGCCGTTGACGCAGTCATGACATGCACCGTTATCAACTACCTGTTCTAGTGGCTGCAAGCATATATATATATATATATATATATATATATATATATATATATATATATTATAGTTACACCCACACACTCCAGCATATATTACTCAATTTTAGGTGTTTCTCTCGTTGCCATCTTTCGTACGATATAATGAGCAACTTAAACGTTTGCATATCTCTTTTTTGGTTTAACGTTATAGCGCCCGGAAATTCATACCTATTTCTGTTCGTAATCAGTATAAATGACATATTCAGCTGCCGCATATTAATGATCTTGTTCCTTGCAATTAACAAATATTTCACATTTTAAGCCTCCGGCGCTGTGACTGCTATGAGCTGGCTGACCATCTTTGGCGCTGCTTGGTGCCTGTCGTCACCGTCACATCACGACCAATGTCACAACTCGCGTCTGATTCCTTCAACCAGCGCGGCCGCTGTCAGTCTTCACTGAACCACCGCGTCTCCATTCCCTCTCGGTGTGCAATGCCGTTAGCATGCACCGGCTCGTCGTGGTTTCGTCACGGTCTGTGAACACCGCTGCAACCAACCGCACTAGACTCTGCAACTCCGACATCATCACCGCTTCGCTCCGACACTACAGCTATCGTGGCCATCGGTCAAGTACCAGTCACTCCATTTCTACCTTTGATACCATCACTGTTGACACAAAATGTTTGGCTGTAGGTGTCCGCGTCTACCGTTCCCACCGCGATTTTCTTCACAATCTCACCGTTCTCATCGTCGTTGGTCCTTTATCATTTCCAACATTTCCGGCGAACGCATAATGGTCTTCATAATCTATCCTCGTAGTCCCACCACGTGTGCTATATCTAAAGAGGGGTGTAAGTAGGCCATTTCATTACGCACGCATAGCTCCTCGGGCAATGCTCCGGATGCTGCCTATTGTAAAGAAGGGCAATAAGGAGACATGAAGTTGGAAGGACTATTTTGGTGTGAGATTATTCGCATGGTTATTCTCTTTTTCTATATCCTTTTCAGATTGGCAGCTGATAACACTTTGAGGCATATATCCATTTGGGTTACAAAAGAAGGCAATTCTCGAACTTTATAAATATTACATATTATTTTGATTAATTATATTATTATACAAAATAAGAACACTGCACTATATGAAATATTATTATTCACGCCTTTTCAATGCATTTATTAACCTGTAAAGTTTTATTTGCGAATGATAGTGTCATTAATGAAATAATTTGAAGATGTACATTAACTTGCTGGTTCTTTCAGTTTCTTACTACGGCTCGGAACAGCACAAATCATTAATTTAAAATTATTTTTCCCATTAAAATATATTTTCTTCTATGACATAGGTAATATTTCTTTAAAGACTCTTTTCAATATTCTCCATAGACAAACTCTTTTTTGTTGTTTGAATTTTTGAACTTGTTTTATTCTTTCTAGATTACTAAGACTTAGCAATGCATAAGGTCACATACCTACTGCTATTTCCTGAATATTACTTTTGAGTAATGTTTTTTTTATTGCGCTGATGGAATCTGCTTTATTTACAAAAGTTATATAACGTTTGCGTGTACGTAGATCATTTCGTTTTGTTTTCCTTTCGTACTATTAATAATGTTATATTTTTATTTTTTGGTTATAATATTGCGCTTTAATACATCTGGCCCTCATGCTATTAAATTCATTTCCAATAAATGAAAATACTTCAATATTTTGAACGGCGGCTTATGATGGCTCACGATGATGTCTCTGCAATGTCTCTGCCAGGGAAGTTCCTTTGTAGAGGGTAGTATGCGCTCATTCATTTGTTTTCCATATGGCCCGCTCGGGATTTGAAGCCCGATACCAAGAGGTGCAAAGCGAGCCCTCTTATCGCTTCTCGCAAGGATTGCCTACAGAGACACGTGTAAGAATAATGTAGATTTGTGAGTATTACCCTAGGTTTCTACCAACTTTCGCAGACTGAGTGCAAGGCAGGTCCCGGTGGGCAGGGAGGTCCTTTTCAGAGCTTGAAAGCGCGTGCACGCGATGCACGCAACGGGGAATGGGGCGGGGTCAATGAGGAGAAACCGAGCCCGGGCGAAGGTGTGCGCGCGGGTTGCCTTTATCCTTCGCGCCTCCTCGCCGCCAGCCTCCGCTCGTCAGCCACGCTGGTCTGATCCGGGGCACGAGGCACACAGCACGGAAAACATACATAACTATATTTTTTTATTATAAATTTCAATTCTAGAAATTTTAAAGACTTAAAAATTAAAATACAGATATTTTCACTTTCATTTTAAATTATGATATGGCAGAGAAAATCTGTTCTAATCTAAAGAAGTTTTTCAAATTTTTACTAATTTTAACATAATTAATTGTTTATAACTTTCTTCTTTTATATATTTTATGATATCAGAAGTATTTTAAATTTTTCTGAGAATAATTTTTTTTGTTTGTCTTTGAGTTCAATTTATGGTAATAGGAATCCGCAGATGCTGCAACGGCAGTTTTTTAAGAAAAACACAAAATCACTGGAGTATAACTTTTCATGATGAGATATTAAAATATATAACCCCCAATGCTAAATGCCTATTCAAATGGAAACTACTGTTACATATAATTACATATGGACGGTGAAAACTGGAATCCGCTTTTCAAATGTAAGTTTGACATTAGCTGAAAATACATTATGTTGTTAAAAAAAACTTAGTATATCATAGAGTACCAATATAGTGGTCACTGTAAAACATTTAATAATTTATAAAAGGGGATATATTTCTTTAAAATAGTCGCAATGATATTTTTATGTGCACATTTTGTGCCCTACTCAGATCATGTGCGGCGCGGTCAGCTAAGCGAGTGGGCGAGCGGGCGAGCGTGGCAGCAGCGCAGCCATACGTTGCTTCGCAGTATTACTCACTTCCGGGCGAAATGCCGTCCCGCGCGGTGCGCCCAATTGCATTCTTGGCCGGCGGGGCGACGGGAACGGGCTTCGGGGCGACGGAGCGGGCGCGGCGGGCCGGCGGGCGTGGGCCACGCGGGGTCGCAATCCGGCTCTCACATTGCCGCAGGGCTCCTTCACGCCCACTCGGCGGCCGCAGCCGCGGCGCTCTGGCGTGCACTTTGCTTGCTTCTTTCCTGCTCCTCTTTCTCTCCTTCTACGCTCTCCTTTTCTTGTTTCTTCTTCTCTTCTTTTTCTCCTTTTTTATTTTTTAATTCGTTCCTTCACTTTCTGCCTTCTACGTCTCCTTCTTTTTCTCCTTTTCTTGTTTTTCTTCTTTCTTCTTCTTCTTCTTTTTCTTCTCTCCTTCTCTTTTTGTACTGTTTTTGTACTTTTTTTCTTCTCTTTCCACGCTCCTTATTTTTTTCCTTTTTCTTGTTTTTCTCATTCTTCTCCTTTTTATTTGCTTTTAATCTTCTCATTTTTATTGTCTTCTTATTCTAACTTCTCTTATGCTTCTACTTCAGCCTTGGTGCTATACGCTGACGGCGAAGCATCAAGGATTGGGGATAGCTAATATGGGTGTTGGCTTTCCTGGACACAGTATTACTAATAATATAATGTAGTAGTGGATCGAATAGTACTATAATATATGGTATGATTGTCAAAAATCAGAGGATTTTTTCCTTTATTGAATGTCGTCTCTGGACTGTATATGCCTCGTTTGTTGACGCTTCAAACCGGGACGGGTCAAGTAAATACCAACTTGTTTTCTCGATGGATTAAAGAATGAACAGCTGTATATTATTTTTCTGCACTTACTAACGCATAGTAATGTTGGGCATGCGGTTAACGCATAACACTGTATATTATGGTTTCGAAAATAGTTTATTTAGCACATCCAATATTTTCTTATTTACACAAAATTAACATTCAGAAGAATGAATAATATGAATGCTTTGTGATGCAAAACTATTTAATTAAGTAATAACTACTGTTCAAGCATTGTTCATGAGAATCTAAAATATCGATGCGGCGTAAAATAATAAATTCATTTAATAGGACGTCTTTTAGTACGTGTTTTGATGTTGTTATACTAGTGAAAGGGCAAATTCAGCTTAATTCTTTTATTTTTTACTTTAGACAGGGGGATAAATATTATTTTTGGAGTACATTTTTTCTTTTCTTGTTATAAAAATGGTGCATACAAATATAATCGTTAAATGGGCAACAGGTCTGCGCTAAATAAATGGAAATAAATACTGATGTATTTGCAGGTATACCAAGATCATTTCTTTTTATACAGTATTCTGCGAGCGGTTTCTATAGTTCGGGCGATACATCTCTTTTGTGAATCGTATTCTTCTTTTTTGTCCATTATATCTTTCGGTATCACTAAATATTTCCTATTTACACATGTTATATAGTTCGACGCTAAAATTTATTGAATAGTGGGCGGTAAATGATTTTTTTTCACCTCTTACTTGCCATCCGTAACTGTTTGCATTTAATAGTGACCCCTGTCATTTCATCTTAGCTACTTCCGCTTTTTTCATTATTTTCTACTTTCGTAACTATGGAGTCAACCGGAAGAAAAACACAATCTGGGAAAAAATTTTTACAAAAAATCTATGTATTGTATCTATTATGTAAACAATCTTATTTTCTCTTGATATAATATCGTCATATATACCATTTATTTCAATTAACATTGCTATTATTGTTGCCATTTTCAGTCATGTGCACGATTGTTGGGTTTGCGATGCTTCGTGTGTGAGTTGTCTTCTGATCTATTCAGGCGGCGTTGCCAGGCGATTCGCTCCGGGGCGCAATTTTAAACGGCGACGGCGCAGCGAAGGTTTGCGCAGGTGAAGCGTTCCACTGCTCCACCCCACCCCACCGCGCGCCTTTTGCGGGCTCGGTGCCTCGGGGTGCGGATGAAGCAAGCACCCGCGATTTCCCCCTAAATGGCCGCTGTTCGGAGATTAGCCCGACCTTCCGGGTCGATTTGTGACATTGGTGGGTAGAGACGCGTGCGTGACGGGTGGCGCGGGGGCGGCGGCGGCGGCGGGGCAGCGGCAGGCGCGGGTGGCCCGGCGCGGCGGCGGTTTCCGAACTGCCTCCCCGGCACGTTAAATGACGCGGATTGCGTCATGGCGGCCCGGTCGTTGCATGGTACCTTGTTGCTTGACTGAGTCACCGCAAACGGTCAAGGCGCGGCGGGCGCGGGCGGCGCTGGCGTCGGCCGGCAGGGGCGCTGCTGCCGCCGCAGCCGCCGCCGCGGCCACGAGTCTGTCAGCGGCCGATAAGCGGCGCGGCGCCTGTACGTTAATGTAACGCGCGGCAGCCTGCGATTTATGCTGAGTGGGGTGTGACGGGGCGGAGATAGTGGTGAAGGCGGGTGATAGCTGTTGAGGTCGGCGCGGCCTGGGTGGAGGGGGGCGGGTGCTGGAGGGGGTGGCGCGACATATGGAGGCGCCGGGTGGCGCAGGGAGGCTGCGCCTGTCGATAGCTCGGGGAGGGGGGCGGGTGGCGGAGCTTTGACGCAGGGCGCTGAGGATGCCAGCGTGGCGCGCCTTGCGGGCTGGCGCGTCGCAGGGCCCGCCCTCCGCCGGCCGCCGTGCGGCGGCGCGCGCACGCAGAGGAGCGTGACAACGGGCGCCGGAGGCGGTCGCGCCCCGCTGCGACCTCCGCGTTTCTGGAGCAGCACGAAATAACCGCATTGTGTGAGTCTCCGTCCAGGAACACGAACTTCCCTAGAACTAAAGTATACGCTGATAATGTAAAATTGGAATGTTTGTTTTCCAAGATTGCGCCACCGATAGTTATAAACGGAGGTTTTACAACTCTTATATCACACACGTATTTCAAGTAATAAACCTATAGAATGTATGCAATGTTAACCGTGCACGATTTGTTGACTGTTAATTAAATCTAGCGATGTTTTCAATGTTTTGCACATACTTTGCTTTGTAAACTTTCTTTTTCTTAGTTAATAAAAAAATACATTTCTATAGTATAGCCAGTATTGTTTGCTTGTTGAAGGTGTCAATTATTACGCATGTGTTTATAACAATTTGTTTAGTAAAATGCTGGTGGTGTCAGTTAATTTTTGTTATACATACTTTGAATGCATTCAGTGACATAAAATTTCAAATTCGCGTTTAACAGCATTAATTTTTAGACAATCTGATAAAAGGTTTAATTATAAACTTGCAAGCTGAAATATTAGCATCTAATATAGAGTGTGGTGGAACTTTCGCAAGCTAGAGACTTCATTAATATTTAGTAATTCCTGATATAGCTAAATTTAACTTTTTCTGGAAGCGGCTCATTCTTCGAACGTTGAACACTAAGCGTATTATAATTCAATACTGAATGTAGTTTCTTCGTTATGAAAGATTTTGGCAAAGTTTGGCAATAGCAATGACAGCGTACAATGAATATAAACACATTTAATCTAGTTACAAATTCCTCAGCTAAATTTGATTTTCTCACAAGGAAACAATGAACGATGGAAAGACTGTACGCTTTTGCCTGGACTTTGTATTAGCAATTCACAGCCTAGTGGTTCTCGGAATCACTTCTTCACATTCCCCTTGCCCTACACATTAGAGTATTCAACTCGAGAAAAGGCCACTCTGCATATGCAAATATAAATGAACGGCGAGTATAAAAAATCTTTAAAAAATAATTCACATATATTAATGAAAATCATTGAACTGCTAGAATATTAAAATTCAAAACGAATATTAAATTTCTATAAATTTCCAAACTCGATTTATTTATTGTTATTTTCGATGTTTCCCGGGCAAGGTAGTAAATTAAGTTTTAATGAGAACGGTTGGACTTTTGTTGCTTGTGAAGTTATTCATGGTATGAACCCAAATATATATTAAAACGAAGTGAATGAAATATTTTTGAATATTCCTTTGCTTTTATACGATCACACAAATTGTATTCCATTTTTTCTTCAACTAACTTTTCTGGCCCAATTCTTTTTACTAACACTATCGACTTAATTTTCTTTTCATTGTTTTTCATTAAACATTTTAAAATAATTTTAAATTGATTATATTAATGCCGCGTATAAAATAAAAATATTAATTAGAAGTATGCACAGCAATCATATATAAACGACGCAGATAAATTATTTTGATATAATTTACTTGAATAAAATATGCTCCATGAAATTTATTTAAAAATTTAAATATGTCCCAAAACAACTTCACAAGCAATATACTCGCAAATCATCTATTTTATCTCTTGCATGTTTACTATACTACGCACTAAGAGAAAAACCGGCGATTTTCGGGCAGAAATAAGTCTGCATACGAGAAAATACGGATATTTTCTGTTCTTAATGGCATCGTTTTGGTGGTTCTTTAAAATACCGAAAAATTGGGTATAAGGGAAACGTGTTTTCGCCTGTGTTCAAGGCTAACGGTTGAAAGCGAGAAGCAGGATTTGCTATAAATTCATATTTTCCCAGTCGATTGGCTTGATGTCGCGGCCTCGTGTATTTGAAAGCGATGTTTTAATTTTTAGTAAGTATTGCCAAGAAGACACAATAAGATATTTTCAATTTTTTCTCAAAAACGACTTCCAATTTTTTGATTAAAATTTGTCCTTAGAAAAGGCACGCTTAAAAAAGGTCGGGGCATACCGAAGCTAACCTGCCACTAAAGAGATTAGAAAACTAACTAGTGCGAGACAACTGAGTAGCACTCTACTTAAGTTATTGTTAAAAGTAGATACAAAGCAGTACGGTGACGACATGAAGTGTTGTCTAAGCAAAATAGTGAAAGTGTGAAAAAATAGTTTGCGCAAAGGAATAATAAATTAAAATATTAAGACAAAAGGTATCTAAAACTTGAATTAGTACGAACTAAATCTTTCAAACCACCTCTTATCAATAAAAAAAGATATTTTTCATTTCCAAGGAAATTCTACTATCTGAATTTGTTCTTCCAGACGTATTTCCTCATATTACGCGTAGTTTTTCAATTAAAATCTCGTTGTATTATGCATCATTTCAAAAGAATTATTTGGGTTCAACTAAATACTTTAAAAAACACTAAATAACTTTTTTTGCAAGTATATAAAACTCAACATTCGAACATGAAAAGCCTATTACAGACACTTTTTGGTAAGAACAATCTCTGGAGATGACTGAAGATAATAATCATACGCACATTTTTAAATTCATGCGCAATATTCCATGTCCAAACTTTATATTGGTATATTTGATAATTAATGATGCATGAAAGAATATTCTTCATTGTCAAGAAAAACAGTAACATCGCAATTAGACAAAAAAATCAAAAATCGTAAAATAGAGGAAAAAGGCACTCTTAAAGTGGTCCATTTCTTGACAGGTTACACCAGCGTGAAAATGGAAATCGCCAGAGCACGAATTCAAACTCCATTCCCTGAAAATGCGATACGAACCGGAACGCATGCTCGCGCTCTGGACCCGGCGGCGGAGGCGGCTCTGGCTGGCTGTCGGCGTTTCGCCGCGGCGCTGCGCTTCCGGGCTTGCGGTAGTCCACGGCGGCGACCATTCTGCATGCCGCGCCTGGGGCGTGAACGCCGGGCGCGAGAGTTGGCGAGGCGGGTGGGGGTGCGCGGGCGGAGGGGCTCGTTTTCTGAATGGCCCGCCCGCCTCCTCGCGCGACGCCGCGCCGGGCCGAGCGGGGCGTGCCGGGCGGCGTGCGGCTTTCGGTCGGCGCGCTGTGGCGGCGGCCGCTGCGGCAAGCGCACGCCGCGCATGCGTCCACACCTAAAAGCTGGCAGGCGCGAGCGCGCGGCAGGGAGCAGGCCGGGCGCGGGGCGGCGCAGGCCGGGCCAGGGCGAGGCGAGGATGGCCCGCGGGGGCGGGGCGGGGCGCACGGGCGTGCGGCGGGCGAGAGGAAGGAGCGGGGCTGCGGGGGGGTGAACGCACCAGGGTGCGAAGACGCACTGGGACGGGCGAGAGGCGTGACGGTGGGAATAGAGGGGGCGGGGCGGAA
Source organism: Gryllus bimaculatus (assembly GCA_017312745.1). Classification (NCBI taxonomy): domain Eukaryota; kingdom Metazoa; phylum Arthropoda; class Insecta; order Orthoptera; family Gryllidae; genus Gryllus; species Gryllus bimaculatus. The sequence continues at coordinate 12,291,573 of BOPP01000010.1, read as the reverse complement.
GGGCTCGGTGTCTGAGCGCTGGCGTAGCGTCGCGCGAATTCAGGAAACGGCCCGTCGCTCCGCGAGTGCGGGGGCGTGAAACGACTTTCGCGAGTCTTCCCACGAACGCGCCGCGGATTTCCAGAAGCCATTCTTCGGCAGCGGCGGCGCGGGCCGCAGCGACGGGGCTGGGGGCGGGGGCGAGGAAAAAGGTCCGCGTTCGCGCCCACGCGCGGAGAGGGGTCGCGGCGCCGTGGATTAGCGCGCCCAAATAAAGGGAGGCGGCATCGCTCTCACGCTTTGAAGCGCCGGGGCAATATTTGCTGCAACGCGGGCGCCGCGCAGCTCCCGCCGGCCAGCGCCAGGCCGCTTCGGAAGCCGCGCCGCGCTGCTGCTGCTGCTGCTGCTCTGGCTGCGCCGGGCCGCTGAGACGCGCGCCGCTGCCATGGCATAAAGGTTGGAGAATGGAGTCACGCGTTCAAATGAACTACATTAGACGTGACCAAATTATACTCTTACTTTTAAGGAGAAATGGTTTCCAATCAAATCTGTCGTTTTATCACTACAGATACACTGGAGACAGGCGTTATCTTTTACACGGTTTTTGCTCGAATATCGGAACTGATTGAACTGGTTTGTCAATGTAATTTAATTAATTGTCTGGTTCCATTTCGTGTACTTGCCATTAAAAAGCGGATTCTGCAGACTTAAATTGTAGTGTACGAAAGGGGGGGAAAAGGGAGGGGGGGTGATTACAGAAAAACAAGTCCCGTGTTATTGCATGTTGTTACTAATTTAGGTATGTGTGATATTATTTTTCTTGAGGTCGCTTTTAATCTTTAGAACTCTTTAGTTGGCCCTCCCTATTGTCGGGTTCCCGAATGCGGCCATATCCGTAACCCACTGTTTCCGCGAGTTCCAAGAGCAGTCGCCTTCTTCTCGTTTATTTCAAGATGCATGAATGGAACTCTGCCCGTTTCGACTGTAGAAACGGGTCCATGTGCCCATCGACTAGAAGAATCTCATAGGTTTTATTTGAATTCAGAGGCAACCGTAACGCCCTAGAGTGCACCTACAAATCCCCAAACTATAGTAGGAGAAAAGAGGTTTCAAATACCATAACGTCCCATTGTTCAGGAACGACAACATCTTGCTTTCGAAAATGGGAAAGAGGAAATTGGTAAATATTCGAGTAAGAATTTTTGGAAGCAGGAGTATTATTGTGCGTTAGCTAGTTTTTCTCTTGTGGGCGATCGTACGAGTTTAATTGACGAGTTTATTTAGCAGCATCTGAGATGATTTTTGTGTTCATGTTCAAAGTCAAAAAGATAAAATTGATGAAAGCTTGGGAATCCGTAATGCATCTGATAGGATGTGAAGAATGATCAATCACATGATAGAACATTTAAATGCAGAGGAAATATTGGAGTATTGAAATAGGGATATGTATTGCCTTTTGTGTTACGGTTTCTAAAAGTATTCAGTTGAGACAGAGGTGTTTTATTCTGTTTATTTGGATGAATAAATTCAATGTGTTTGAGTTTACTAAAATTGCATTTGTATGACTTTTTTTACATTGGATCCGAACGGTACTCTGCATCTCTACAAGTATCCCTGGCCATTAAGGTCTTTTCAAAGATATATATTCGATGCGCAAACCACTGCCGCCGCACGACGAGGAAGGACAGCGGACCGGGTTGGTTACGATATATATATTGTGACGTACCAGGAAGCGTACTCCTCAGCGACAAAAATAATTATATCAGGACGGGTACCATTTTCGTGAATGGGCTTTCCCAGGGGTTTGGCGCTGCATTGGAGGATGTCATAAGAAATTCGTTTTGTGCATTAAATATATTTTAATAATAGAAACACTCTTTGACAAAATAGGTATCTTACAAAAAACGCGAATGCGCGAAGGGCTTTGGTAAGATAAGGTGCACAGATTCAACGCTACCTTTTGATGCTTTTGTAATTGCCACGCTGGCGTCGAGACGAGGCGGGCGCTGCCGTGGGCAACTGGCGGCGGCGTCTTCGGCAACCTTCCTGTCCGCCCGAAGTTCGCGTCGGGAAATCGCTCTTTCCTCGGCGATAACTCCGCTGGCCCCAACGCAAGGCCGATGGATTCGCCGAGTCCCACCACCTCCCTCAGCCCGTACAACAATGTCTCACAGTCCCACAAGCACGAAGACGCGCGATTAACGCCCGTCCAGCAGTTCCAGTCCATAGCAATCCCTCTCAATCGTCTGCAGCGAATGTTCTGCAGCAGTACGGCCGCCCTGGCTGCTTACACCCGGGCCAGAAATATAACACGTGTCCGTCGGCCCACACGAATTCCTGTGATTAATGTTTTGTTGATTTCGGTTCTGGTGCGCACTTCCACTTTCACTAATTCATCTGATATTAACTTTCATCAAATCTAGTCTTTCACTTGAGACATCCACATTCATCCAAAACTGTTTCTTACACCACCATAATTTTGTTTGATGCGCACTGGGCCCCCCGGTCCCGGTCCTTTTTCACTTCACGGCTCTTGGCGCGACACTGTCCCAACCCTGTCGCTCGCCCTCGCCGTTCTGCCCCCCGATTTGACGTTAGGTGGCAGCGGCGGCGGCGGCGGCGTTACTGCTCTAATCCAATGGAGTACTTATTTATTGATAATATTAATCAACTTTTAATTGTTATCAATCTAGAAGACGTTCTTCGTTAGAATATATATATATATATTTA
>BOPP01000010.1:12192180-12288839 GCA_017312745.1 Gryllus bimaculatus | reverse complement strand
GGGTCGGCCGCCGCTTATCGATTTTCCGGCGGCCGGCCGCTGCGGCCAGCTGCACGCCGCGCATGCGTCCACACTAAAAGCTGGCAGGCCGAGCGCGCGGGCAGTGCGGAGCAGGCCGGGCGCGGGGCGGCGCAGGCCGGGCCAGGGCGAGGCGAGGATGGCCCGCGGGGGCGGGGGCGGCGGCGACGGGCGTGCGGCGGGCGAGAGGAAGAGCGGGGCTGCGGGGGGGGTGAACGCACCAGGGTGCGAGACGCACTGGGACGGGGCCGAGAGGCGTGACGGTCGGAATAGAGGGGCGGGGCGGAAGGGCTCGGGTCTGAGCTGGCGTAGCGTCGCGCGAATTCAGGAAACGGCCCGTGCTCCGCGGTGCGGGGCGTGAAACGACTTCGCGAGTCTTCCCCGAACGCCGCGGAATTTCCAGGAAGCCATTCTTCGGCAGCGCCGGCGCGGGCCGCAGCGACGGGCGCTGGGGGCGGGGGCGGAGGAAAAAGGCCGCGTCGCCGCCCACGCGCGGAGAGGGGTCGCGGCGCCGTGCGATTAGCGCGCAAATAAGGAGGCGGCATCGCTCTCCGCTTTGCAAGCGCCGGGGCAATATTTGTTGCAACCGCGGCGCCGCGCAGCCCCGCCGGCAGCGCCAGGCCGGCTTCGGAAGCCGCCGGCGCCGTGCTGCTGCTGCTGCTGTCTCTGCTGGCCGGGCCGCCGCTGAGACGCCCGCGCCGCTGCCATGGCATAAAGGTTGGAGAATGGAGTCAGCGCGTTCAAATGAACTCATAGAGTGCGACAAATTACTACTCTTACTCTTTAAGGAGAAATGGTTTCCAATCCAATCTGTCGTTTATCACTACAGATACACCTGAGACAGGCGTTAGCTTTTTAACACGGTTTTTGCTCGAAATCGAACTATTGAACTGTTTGTCAATGTAATTAATTAATGTCTGTTCCATTTCGTGTACTTGCATTAAAAAGCGATTCTGCATCTTAAATTGTATGTAGAACGGGGGAAAGGGAAAGGGGGGTGATACCAGAAAAACAGTCCCGTGTTATTGCATTGTTGTTTACTAATTACGAGCTATGTGTGATATTATTTTTCTTGAGGTCGTTTTAATCTTTAGAACTCTTAGTTGGCCCTCCTATTGGTCGGGTTCCCGAATTGCGGCCAATATACGTAACCCACTGTTCTCCCGGAGTTCCAGAGAGTCGCCTTCTTCTCGGTTTTATTTCAAGATGCCATGAATGGAACTCTCCCGTTTCGACTGTAGAAACGGGTCCATGTGCGCCATCATAGAAGAATCTGCATGTGTTTTATTTTAATTCAGAGGCAACACGTAACGCCCTAGGTGCACCTACAAATCCCCAAACTATAGTAGGAGAAAAGAGGTTTAAATACCATACGATCCCATTTTCGGAACGAACAATTCTTGCTTTCGAAAATTGCGGAAAGAGGAAATTGGTAAATATTCGAGTAAGATTTTGGAAGCAGGAGTATTATTGTGGCGTTAGCTAGTTTTCTCTTGTGGGCGATCGTACGGGTTTATTGACGATGTTATTTAAGCAGCATCTGAGATTATTTTGTGTTCATGTTCAAAGTCAAAAAGAAAAATTGATGAAGCTTGGGATCCCGTAATGCACTGATAGGATGTGAAGGAGATGATGCAATCACATGATAGAACATTTAAATGCAGATGGAAATATTGGAGTATTGAAATAGGGATATGTATATTGCCTTTTGTGTTAGGCGGTTGCGAAAAGTATTCAGTTGAGACAGAGGTGGTTTTTATTCTGTTTATTTGGATGATAAATTCAATGTGTTGAGTTACTAAAATTGCATTTGTATGACTTTTTTTACATTGTGATCGAACGGTACTCTCATCTCGTACAAGTATCCCTGGCGCATAAGGTCTTTTAAAATATATATTTCGATGCGCAAACCACGCCGCCAGCAACGACGAGGAAGGACAGCGACCGGGTTGGTTACGATATATATATTGTGACGTACCAGGAAGCGGTACTTCAGCGACAAAAATAAATTATATCAGGACGGTACCATTTTCGTGATGGGCTTTCCCAGGGTTTGGCCGCTGCATTGGAAGATTGGATCATAAGAATATTCGTTTTGTGCATTTAATAATATTTTAATAATAGAAACACTCTTTACAAGAATTATCTTACAAAAAACGCAGATGCGCGAACGGCTTTGGTGAAGATAAGGTGCACAATTCAACCGCTACCTTTGAGTGCTTTTTAATTAGCCACCGCTGGCTCGGAGACGAGGCGGGCCGGCCCGTGGCAACGGCGGCGGCGTCTTCGGCAACCTTCTGTGCCGCCCGAAGTCCGTCGGGAAATCGCTCTTTCCTCGGCGCATCAACTCCGCTAGGCCCCAACGCAAGGCCGATTGGATTCGGCCGAGTCGCCACCACCCCTCTATGTCTCCGTACAACAGATGTCTCACAGTCCCACAAGCTACGAAGACGCGCGATTAACCCCGTCCAGCAGTTCCAGTCCATAGCAATCCCTCTCAATCTCGGCGCGAATGTTCTGCAGCAGTACGCGCCCTGCGCTGCATTACACCCGGGCCAGAAATATAACACGTGTCGTCGGCCACACGAATTCCTGTGATTAATGTTTTTTGATTTCGGTTTCTGGTCGCGCACTTCCACTTTCACTAATCATCTGATATTAACTTTCATCAAATCTAGTCTTATCACTTGAGACATGCCACATTCATCCAAAACTGTTGCTTACACCACCATAATTTGTGTTTGATGCGCACTTGGCCCCCCCCGTCCCCGTCCTTTTTCACTTTTCACGGCCTCTGCGCACACTGTCCCAACCTGTCGCTCGCCGCTCGACCGTCTAGCCCCCCGATTTGACGTTAGGTGGCAGCGGCGGCGGCGCGCGTGCGTTTACTGCTCTAATCAATCGTAGTCACTTAGTTTTATTGATAAGTTATTAATCAATTTTAATTTGTTACAGATCTAGAAGAGCGTTCTTCGAGTATGGTTAGGAGGTATATAGTATAGTATATATGATTAAGTATATATACGTTATATATATATATTAATTGTTAATGTTTTACCGGAAAAATGATCGCCGATTAAACTTTTGCCAGACGACAGCATATATCGACAAAATTAAAGACGAATCCGACGATTGCTCAGTTGCAAAAATGATTTTCATCATGAAAATAAAATAATGCCAATGAAAAGTGAAAATGAAAGATAATTTCAGATAAAACGAAACAATTAAATTTATACGAAGTAGTGGTGTAAGACTTTCAATATGACCAATGGTGATAGAATAAAATTCCTTTGTGCAGCATATGGCGTGTATATTATCTGGGGAATAAATTTGAAAGCCTTATGCGCTGGGAGATTTGATTCTTCACAGCAATATTGTAGACCACTTGCAACTAGAAAGCAATAGAAAGCTCGATCGAACATTTGTTTATGCCGCTTTTTTTTCCAGTAAAGTGTTCAGCAACACGGATAAAGAAACCTGTCTCTTACTACTTCCTTTAGTTCAGTCACTAACGAATAAGGAGTAAGCGTGCTGGGATCCGCAGAGGGAAGATCAGTTTAAAACAGTATAAACGAGTGCACAAAAATAGAATGAAACATTCGCAAACGAGAGAAGACATATGGACTGAATGTTCAAGTGGGAATCATTAGTTTCACGTCAGCACGCCGCAAATCGGATGGATACATCTGTTTTCAACTTTGCAGAAAAATATCACGCAGCTATGACAATGAATTATCGCTTTATTGGTTGTGAAATAATTGACATGGTAACAACAACCAATGGGCGAGTATTATCCCAAGCTTGTTGCATGTTTCTCTTTAGCGGAGACGGCTAATCAGTTCGGAGCGCTCTAAGGATATTAACCTTGTAAAAAGGCTGAGCGGCGGCTGCATTGTGACTGTTCGGGCACCCCGGAATGATTTGCGATATTGGGTTTCACCCGAGAAAATGTGACATAATAATTACTATATAAACATCCTGACGAAACAATTTTATGCAGCTATATGTAACAAGAATTTCGAATGAGCAGATAAATTGGTACGAATAGAACACAATGCAGATCTTTCCGGTGCCATACGAACTATATATATATATATATATATATATATATTAATGTTATCGATACCGAAAAATGATCGCCGATTAAACTTTTTGCAGACGACAGCATATATCGCAAAATTAAAGACGAATCCGACATTGCTCAGTTGCAAAAAATATTTCATCATGAAAATAAAATGATCCAATGAAAATGAAATGAAAATAAATTCAGATAAAACGAAACAATTAAATTTACGAATATGTGTAAGACTTCAATATACAATGTGTAGAAATAAAATTCCTGTGGCACATATCTGTATATATCTGGGCGTAATAATTTGAAGCTTTCTCGGCTGGGCAGATATTTTAGATCTACTGCACAGAAGGCATAGAAAGCTCATCAACATTTGTTATGCGCTTTTTTCAGAAAGTTATCAGTAACACGAAAAAACTGTCTTACACTTCCTTAGTTAGTCCCATAACGGAATAAGGAGTAGCGTGCTGGGATCCGCAGAGGGAAGATCAGTTTAAAACATTAAAACGAGTGCACAAAAACTGAAACATTCGCAAACAAAAACAATGGACTGAATGTCAGTTGGGAATCATTAGTTTCACGTCAGCACCGCCATGGATACATCTGTTTCAATTTGCAGAAAATATGCCGCAATGAACATAATTATCGCTTTATTGGGTGAATAACTGACATTGATAACAACAACAATGCGGCAGTATATCCCAAGCCTTGTTGCATGTTCTCTCTTTAGCGGAGACGGCTAATCGTTCGGAGCGCTCTAAGGTATTAACCTTGTAAAAGGCTGAGCGCGGACTGCATTGTTGACTGTCCGAATGGTTTCGATATATACCGAGAAAATGTTGAATAATACAAAAACATCTACAGTACTAATTTCGAATGAGCGGATAAATTGACGAAAAACAATGCAGCTTCCGGCCATACGAGAGGTATTGATGGTTTCGTTTGAAACCCAAAACTTCAGTGTGGTTCATTTCCATTCCCCTCAGAAATTGAAAGAAAACAATGCACCCTCCAGCCATGTGAGAGTTGTCCACGGTTTTGTTAGGAACTCGGGAAAAGTTCAAAAACATATTACTTATTTCCAAAGTGCTCAGTAATTTAAAGACAACAATGCAGCTTCCAACCACATAATTTGCTATTCATGGATTAAGTTTTGAAACGTTTTTATGACCTTGGACTGTAAAAAAATGTTGTAATTCGTATTCGCAAATACTATGACACAATATTGCAGTATTCGTAAAGACTGTTTTGTAATTTAATTTATTACAGAGGCAAACGTGAGTATTTTATTTGTTGTTCTTGAACAGCGCGAGAGCGCTTGGTTAATTATTTTGTGTGTGTGTTTTTCAGCAGCATTTTTGCTGATGCAGGGCACTAGTGTTTTTTTCTAATTTTATCTTCCTTCATTGATATTGCAATGGGTGGCATTCCTGTTGTCCATCGCCACGCGAGTCGCACCCGCCCGGTCTGCCTCCACCCCAGTTTGCCATGCCCGGCCAACTTTTTCTATAGACCCCACACAGTCGCTCTGGTCAGCAGATGGGGTGCGTGGACCCTGCCATAAAAAGTCTTCTCCGCCTCATGCCACGCCGATCCACATTTTCACAAAAGCCGCTTACGCTTCCCGTGGGAAAACAGAGCCATAACATCGTATGTACGCGGATAATGCGCCATCGAATCTAATGCGCACCCCATATGTGAAACTTAACATAATGAACAAACGGTTTGTATAGAGTGGAATGCGCATCAATGACAAAATAATAGGTACAGTATTTTATTTAAATTTATGCAACACAACAAAGACGATCTTCTCTGTTTGCCCACAATGTTGTAACTAAAACCCTCAATAATAGGCCAATAATAAATGAAACCGAGGTGAATTTGTTGACTCCAAAAATATATTGTGACGTAATAATCGAAAGAATTTTTTTTAATTTTCTGCATAATTTACAATCTGTTCCTATCGGAACAATAAGCAAATGGTGTCAACAGATACATTTCCGACGTGAACGTTTTATGACATTGAAAAACTTTATTTACAAAATTGGTATGGCAGATCTAAAATACTCTCTCTCCTCAGTCTATACACATGCTCACTGTTATCTAGAAGGCTTGTTGAGAGGTGATTTGGGTGGTTGTACAATCTTCTCTGGTATGCTATGCTCTTCGTGACGATTACTTCCTCCAGCGGGACGATGTCGAGGTCTCTATATATCGTCTTGTTTGTCACGTACCATGGTGCGTTGCATAGTTTTCTTAGTGTTTTAGCTTCGAATCTTTTTAGAATTTCTAGATTCGATTTACTGGAAGAGCCCCACAATTCAATACCATAGGTCCATGTTGGTTTGATTATAATTTTATAAATCAGTATTTTGTTATGCAAGGACAGCTTTGATTGTCTGTTTATTAGCCATGACAATTTGAGAAAAGAGAAAAGAAGCGCAGCTTAAAGTCCTCAAATCGAAAGAAAATAGAATGAAATTACAGGAGGTCTACGGAACTGATTTATACTCGAATCTAATGCGCCATCGAATCTAATACGCACCACGATTTTGAGTGCTATGTTCGATCAAAAAAGTGCGCATTAGATTCGCAAAAATACGGTGTATTCATTATAGTCAAAGGGGCCGGCGCGAGCGCCCGTACCAGTGCCAACAGCTCCCACGTGTTAATCAAATTAGCCACGCACGTGTTCAAATCCGTGAATTTTTCCGGTATCCGTGGAAGAAATAATTTTTCCACAACCTATCACACGTTGCAGTAATGGGGTCAAGGGGTGCCTCACTTTATCACAGTATCTTTTCGGTCGAACTTTCGAGAAATTACAAATCGCGAAAATAATAGCCTTCCCTCTCGAACACGTGTTTACAGCTCGTAGCAGAATAGTGGGAGCAGGTAGTGAGAAAAGGATATGATCTTCAAATACCGATGTGATCAAACAGATTCTGCCATGCGAGTACGGCGATGAGTTAAAAACACTGTTAAAGACAGCTTTTAAAACATGCAATGTGTAAAGTGGATTAAGCTCTACGAGCGCCACAAATAGACGTGACGTGTGTGGACACTGTGCTAAGTGTGAACGAACTAATTTCAGTCAACGCACATATCGCGTGACTGCCGCGACAATTTACACATGTCGCCATCGCGCGCGGACGGCGATTGACAGCTGAATAAGGCGCGAGGTGATCGAACAGCGAACTCGATAAGACGCTTGAATGAGGCATCAAACATTAATTCAAGGGCCCGGTAGTTCAGGTATTTGTTTCATCAAAATAGGCAGACAAAAGGGCATTAAATTGTACTACAGTAGATATGCAAAAAGGCATTTATTTTGGCTAAAGCAAGGATGCAAAAATGCACTTAAACAATAAAGAATCACCAATTAAAAGGAATGGTTCTAAGCAAGAATGAACAATATCTGTGCAACAACGTCTGGGAACAACAACAGAAAATGCGTGTTCAAAGATATAAATATGTGAATGATTGTTCATTTATGAATATATCTCATATCATCTCAGACACAGTGGTCCCCAAATACCGAGATCAGAGTCGGTGGAACAAGTTGATAGCCATCACGTCACTCCGTGCCCAACATCTCTGCGTGCGTGGTTTTAAATTCAATCGCATGACAGTTCGTTACCTCATAATTCGGCACTGTGTTAGACAAAGGTTGGGTCAATATGTTCCTTTCTTAAATTTGAAGAAAAATATTTTGTAAATAATGTAATAATGTAATGTAAATATTCAATAGGAACTGATTATAACTGTGACGATCCCCAATAATTGTACTTTTAATATCTGATAAAGGATTCTATTAAATCATAGGTCATGACTCAGTCATTGAAATGTGCGAGAGAATGGAAATATGAAGAAGCGCTCTATAAAAGCGGGCGAGGCCTCTGAGTCAACCCATTACTCATCGTCTGCGAGGGAGCCGTCATGGGAAACTTAGCAATCACGAGCTGTTGGAGGACACCTCTAGCGACAAAACTAATGTGTGTTATACTCACGTTTACAAACCGCCTGGATAGAGTACTAAAGCTAGGGGTGATACAGAATGGCACATACTTTCTTGTACTGTAATACAACGGGAGGAATAAGAAATGATCTTCCACAAATAGAATTTATTAACTGTTAGTCAGTTACAGCATTACACAGACGGACAAACATGTTTCGAAGTATTTTAACTCATCTTCAGTGTCCTCAACAGGATATCAAGGAAAACCAAGTAACATGGTCAACATAATTCTTGGTGCCATTTTGACACGGTGACACGGTGCCATTTTGTGCATTTTTCTTGTACTGGTTTGTTCCTTCTTCTCTTGTGCCTGGGCTAGCTTTTTGAATTTGTCCCACCAGGTGCTATCCAGATAATTCTAGGTGCTACGTAACGGCACCTAACACCTACCAGCGCTTTCGGCTACCTACAGCTTCTCTCAGGAGATTACCAGTAAAGAGCGTCACCCGAAAATTGCCAAGGCCTCTCTCGTTATTAGTCCTGAAAAAGGCTGTATTTTGGCAGTCACATACTCAAATAGACCATACGGTTTGAATATTTGGGTTGTTTAATGTTGATTTTCGATCATCAACAATTCTTGGTTCCTAACTGGCTCCAGAGTGTCAATGTCGTATAAGACTTCGGTAGTAGATTATATTATTTTATCCGGGTGGGCTGGCCATCTCCAATGTGTTTTCGTTGGCTCCATAACGATGAATCCGACGGAATATCAGTAATTTTTGCGGGTAAAAGGGTGCTCTCAAAGGTGATGACCACTAAATCGTCAACTTTGAAAGGATCAGAACACTTAACATTATAGGTTTTTTTTCTGGAATCGTTGGAATTTCGAAGAGATAAGTCACCATCGCTTCTTTTCACAGGAAGACTTTTTGTCTTTGGCATCATTCGTTTCCTTAGAAACAAACCGAACAAAGTTACTTTTCAGCACTAAAATCTACTATTAACGAACTCATTGAAAAACACTTCCTCCAAATTAAATAACACTAAACAATACGTTGAATAACATATTATTTGCAGTTTGTATCAGTTAACACAATTGTTCATTTTTCTTTCATGTATACTTTATATTGAGGAAATTGTGTTTTATTATATTATTATATATTATGTTATATATTATACATTATATATTATATATTATATATTATATATTATATATTATATATTATATATTATATATTATATATTATTATATTATTATTATTTGTATATACCAACACTTTTTTCTCACTGAGTCTCCCTAAGTCAGGGCCTCCGAGTTAACTTGCCGTCCGCCCACTACGCTACAGGAGACCGAAGTGTAGTTCGAATTCGGGTCGACGCTTACAAATGTAATTATCGCACCTCAATATTTCCAACACGCAATTTTTGCAATTTTCGAAAACACGGAAAGTTCTCCAAAAAATGGGACTAGAACCATATTTTTAGCGTCCGTTGATACATCGAAGACGAAAATTTAATGAAAAAATGTTACCTTAGTTCACAAACTGACTTTAAAAAACAGATATCATTAACGAAGAAAATCTTCATCTTGAATAATTTAGTTGGCGATACACGCCCCAAAAAATTACACTTAAGCAATTTTTGAAAAATTAGAGATTTTAATACGAGACGTGCACTATAATTTCGGAACTCTTGTTTTGATGGAAGCTTATAAATCGTACAAAATATAATATTTCATTAACATAATTTATACAGAGAAGATTTTGTATTCCATTAGGCAGGCAATGATATATTTCTACAAAAAACTAGTAAGATATATACATTTTCCGATGTCATAAAGTTGGCCCAGGTTCAACAGAAACTGTAAGTTAAATTATTTTCGTGCAAATTGAATTTTATTTCAATTCCCAATTACTATATATAAACACAAATTCAGGGAGAAATCACGTAGGAAACCTCGTTCCTTAAGACCACATTGTCATGTCTTATGTTCAGTTCATAATTGAAAAGTGCTATAGTATTAAATTTTTGATATGTAGAATGATTAAATTCTTGACCTCAGATCGGCTAACACCTGATTTTAATAACATTTCCCTTCTGAATCATTGCGGGAACTTTCCGCGACTTCTTTATGTTTCAAGGAATGCTACCCCCACGGATTGGAGTCGCACATAAAACGCAATGGAAATGAAATCCACTTAGGAACGCGACGAGGAAATCAATTACGGCAACGCTATTTCTTTCTGTGCACGGACGACGGACGATGTGCAAACAAAATACTGGATGAAATAACGGTGCATTATTGAGAGGAAACAAGAAGTAAAATTTCACAATTAAAAGTACATAACTTTCTTTCACAAATGCCAGGCGTTTTTGGGATATTTCTCCACGTCAATAGTTTTCAGCCTACCATAATATTATATGCCCACTACAGTAACATAACACGGCCTGCCATAGTATAGCTTAGCCACTACCATTATATAACATTAAATTATGCTTTTATAAGATCCCTTTTTTTCGCTACTTTCTCCTAACTTTCACTTACTCCTTGAAATTCTGAACGTCTTGTAATTATATATTAGCACCGTTTATTGTCTGAAAAATAAATTTCGCAGTTGACATCTCCACGTAATAGCTTCACGATGAAAGCTCAAGAAAGAATAAATGTTGACATAAAATTTTTCCAAAAAAAGAAACAGAGGGCCATTTTAAAAAGAATTAATAAATTTATAAATCAAAATAATACTCTTCCTAGTAATCAATTTGGATTTATGCATTGCCATTCTACCGCTCACCAATTACTGCATTTAAGAGAGATTATATTGCTAGTCATTCCTACAAATTACTAGCGATAATTAATTATTAATATTTCAAACAATTTTTTCCATAATTGTAGATGTAAAAAAGCATTTTATAAAATCTGGTATGATGTATTATTTTTTAAATTGATAACTATGGCTCTCCTTAATTACTTACAAAATATAATAAAATCCTTTTAAATTAATAAAAAATTCAAAGAAAAAAAACACTTTCTCAACTGATCATAATATACAATCGGGACTTCTCTAAGGATCACTTTTATCATCTATGCTTTTTAATATTTTTATTTCTGATATACATCTATAGAACCTCTAAAACTTGGATTATTAATTTTAACTATAATTAACCACTCGTTTGTACACTAGTCAAATCAGTAAATCTTTTTCCAAAAACTAAATCAAGATATTCTAAATACTTACTATGTCCTCCTTTATTAGCTTTAAAACAAGTTCAAACATTTCAATTCAAATGTATTTGTAATTCAAATATTTTAAGAATATTTCCGAAGGACCCTTCTTGAATAACTTAAGCAATTAAATTCAAATATTGTACATATATTTTGAAATGTAGTTAAAAAATTATGTATACTATGTAATCTAAAAACTCTTGAAAGACATAACTTTGTCAAAAAAGGATAATAAAATTACACGGAAAAAGTCTTTAGGTCCAATCTATATATTTAAATAATAAGGTTTTTCCTTTAGAAAGAAGTTTGAGTTTTCTAATAGCTGAAATGTCGTGATTTTTTGCTTTAAATGACAGGCACTGAACCTTAGATGTTTTATGACTTACTCATATTAACAGGATTTATATTGCCTTGAAATTATTAAAATGAACACTTATCTGCCGTGCCATCATTTGTTTATAAAGAATTGAAATCGATATATCGAAAGCAGCAGTCGTTTGATCTGGAGTGTGAAATTATGGAGAATAGAGACAGATTTTTAAGTTGGGAGATGGCTGAATATTATTACATGCCTTCGATATGAATGTATATACACTCGATACCGAACAATCATCAGGCATATACGAGTACGTCTTTTCTGAAAAAAAAATATCATGTAGGTTAAGGTGAATAAGATTTAAAGATTTATTGCCAGAACGAAAGCATCCTTTTACAAATCTTAGGTAATGTAGAACATTTAAATTACATTTATAGCTACACGATTAATATTGTTTCCACAGTGCAGGAATTATTTGTTCCAGAAGTTGCAACTTCTCATTTCATTACTTTTGGAGAATTCTAATAAACGACATGAAACAATATTTCTTTTGGATTTTTTTACTATACTTTGTTTTAAGAAATATAATCACTTGGGGTTAGTTTGCTAATGTAGTTAAGTTTCAACTGCCTACTCACTTCTTTCTCAAAATAATGAATTCCATATGAACGTTTTATAATGCATTGAGTGTAAATATACTATATGCATTCATGACCAAACTATTATACAATAAATGCATTTATTACGATCATTTTATTTGGAGAAATTGTAGTGTGTTCCGTCCGAAACATCACAGTTCGCGGATAATATAACGCCCTTGTGATGCAACCCGTTTACCATCTGTGTATGGCGGAACAACTATATTTGAATTTTAAGGGGAGACTTCAGGCTCTGTCGGAAAGACGCAGAAAATCAATTTCAACAAGTTGAGTTCAATCAGAAACGTAATTTATCTACACTAGTTTATTTTTTACTAATTCACTATTGCTTATTATTATTTTTTTGATATGAACAGCATAACTTTTCCGGATCGAGAGGCTAGTAGTTAAGAGGGAAATGTGAAAACTTCATAATGTATGGAGGAAATATATGGAAGGTACATTCGAGAAAATTACAGGTATCAGAATTAATAAACGAAGGAGGAAATAAAAATATTATATATACTACTCGAATAAACAGGTCAAAAGCCCTGAAGATTTTTGTGGCCGCTCAATCATTAGAATCGTTTCAACCCCCCTTAGAGCATAAATCTCTTCTTTCAATTTAGCATAATTCACTTTCGGGAAATTCTTATTTCAAGAACAAGAATCCATAAGATTTTACAAAATGTCATACACTTAATAAAGGTCTGAGCTTAAAAAAAACTGAATGAACCTACACAGTGTTGCCTGTTGGTGCTTCAACATGATTTTGTATATTCAAAAATTACTCAAATATTCAAAAATTGTGCTTTTATTACTTCAAGATCTGTCTTTGAAGAACATATTTCATTAAGGGAAGAAACCTCTCTCTTTAATATTTTAGTTGTCGCTGAACGACCGAAAAAATTGAACTTTTGCAATTTTCTAAAAATCAGAGGCTTCAACGAAAATGTAAACTACAGCATTCTCTTAAGCGTTCTTTACGTTATCTAACAACACAAATTTAATCAAAACACTTGAACATTTTTTTATTTTGAAAATGTCCCAGAGGCTTCATGTAAAGTATCCCTCACTAAAACTAAAATATCGGTTTCAAATTAAAGTGGCCTCGACACCAGCCCGGTCGATTAGGGAATATCAATTTTGAAGAAAATCGGCTGAATAGTTTAGGCGCTAACGTTGACCACAAATTGGACGGTCGAAGACAGTCTGTCCGAAAGACGTTTTGGCGTCAATCGATTTTTTGGTATCAAGGACCCACAAAACAGGGATTCTGACTACATAAAGATTTAAACACAGTAATTTACTCTATATAGAATGAATAAGATTTATCCAATTTTTCGTTACCAGGATTCTGCAGTAAGAGTTTTTTTGACGCAAATTAGCAGTTTTCCGGCGCACAGTTACAATATTTTTTCTCTTACGTACGTAAGAGCGAGAAAGTAAGTGTTTTACGTGAGAATTGTTTCCTAAATTCTTGCGATGTGATTCCCTTTTTCATTTCGTATGTATGCTTTAGCTCTGTTTTCCTATTAGATGAATGAAACTTTCCACGCTTCTACATCAGAGCCGTAATTCTTATACAAGAAAATATTGAATAGTTTCCAAACTCTGATCCACTTAATAAGTTTAATGAGTTTTCAATGTAAAAAGTAAGTCAAGAAGATGATCCTTGATTTTCAAGCCTTATCTTCCGGATGGATTTTATATGTATTAAGTGTAACCTACAAAAATGTAACTTCTGCATCCACCGCCCACGCATGTTATTAACTGGGAAACTCACATTTTTTACAAAGATGATATGAATTTAATATTATTATTAAATATTATTAAACGAGAAAAGTAAGCATTATTTATGAAGTTAGTAAAATCTTCTGGTGGCTAAAACACTAAAGAAAGAGTTGGATTTTCTGGACTGAAGAGAGACTAGATTTAAGCTACCAAGAAGAGCGTGAATTACTAAAACATGTGTTAAACAGTAACAAGGTCACTTCATGGCAGAAATTTACTGAGCGAAATATATTTCCGACGTAATTGCATATTCAACTAGTGGTGCTACACCTCGCCTTAATTGTAAACTTTCATTCGAAAATTCAGAGTTCAATGAGAATGAGATGTACTGCATTCTTTTAAATGTTCATTTTTCAATCAGTGGACACATTTGATGAAAAAATTGGAGCGGTTTTTGAGAAAAAAATGTTTAAAAAAATTAAAATATCTTATTTCAGAGATTATTTCAAGATCTGTCTTTAAAGAACAGATTTCATTAAGAAAAAATATCTGTCGTCAATAGACGACCAAAAAACATTGCTCTTTTGCAATATGCAAAAATTCTGAATTACAAAGAACACGAGATCTACACTATTTTCTTAAGTGTCCTTTACGCTATTCACAGACACAGTTTGGTCAAAAAATTTGGAGACATTTTTGAGAAACTTTTTAAAATGTTTTTGAGGTAAATAAACTTCACGTAAAGTATCCCCAAAAATCAAAATATCTGTTCGAAACTCCCAAAGGCTTGAGTTCAATTAAATCGATCGGGGAATATCAATTTTGGAGAAAATTGGCTGAACGTTTTAGGCGCTAGCGTTGATCTCAGACGGGCAGACACACACGTTTTGCCGTCAATCAATTTTCGGTACCAAGGACCCACAAAACAGGGATTCTGGCTAGTCATATTTTGACAAAATCACTTTTCACGCAGCTGTGACTCAACTTTTGTATTCCTCACAAAAAATAATTTCGTGGGTCCTTTAAACAAAAATGCACCGCATTCATGCCATCACTCTCAAATCCCCATCCCCTCAAAGTGTCCTTTGTTGCTTCAAAGGTATGATAATCCAATATCTGTGATATATGGAGGTATGTATTACGATATGAATTTTCAGTTTTTGAAGTATTTCCAGTTTTGTAAAAGCGGCGTGGGGACCAGTGTTGTAAAGGTAAAAAACGCCTGTTGACAGACGTTCTATGCAACGGCTTCTTATTGCTGTCTTTAACACCTTGTCCAACATTGTGCTTTATCGGACACTATTGGTTTACACCATTTCTCATGTATTCCAAAATTGGTCCGTAAATATCTCATTTTAATGTCTTTTTAAAGGCATCTCCATGCGAAACCTTTCTTTCTGAAACAGCACTCGCCGTATCTTTCTTAATTATTCTATAAATTTATCGCGTTTTATGCCCTCTGATATACAAAAATAGTATTACTGCTCGATGTTCTGTGGTGCATTTTGATTCAACTGCCCTTCGCATTGCATAGGTCATGTCATCTCATGACTTGTCAACTCATTCTCAAAGCACTATTCTTTCCTTAGCAGGAGTTCCTAATAACTTGGTGTTCAGTTTGTGTAATATTGTGAATTTTCTTTTAGATTTTGAATTATGTACGTATCATGTCGTACGGAGTATACAGAGTTAGTCGTGCAAAACTAAGAGAGTATCTCCGAAACTTTTAAGGAAAGGTTTTCTTATCCTCCATTGGTTTCACAATATGCGTCACTTGGAAATCATTGCCTCCCTCACAAACGCATAATTTAGTTGCACCGTCGAGGGTTCTCCCTCACAAACACATAATATAATAATGTCCAAGCGTCCATTTGAGCAGCCCCGCTGCCGAACGTCGACGCAAGGCCCATATAGCGTGTGGCGTGCGTGAGATGAAACCGCCTGACGCAACTTTCCATGCACGCGTGTCACCACGCGGGTGCATCGCGTAACCCCTCGCTCGGCTTTCCTGCTCGCAGGGGAAGCTCTAACCTCCATGACGTAAACGCGCCGAACTGTTCGCACTGTGCGTCACACGGCAGATGTCGTCGCTGCTTTCCTTTGTGACGGCGTCGCGCCAGGTTGTCGAGTGCCCGCCGAAAACGATAAAATCGATAACGCTACTGTTAGCGTGACGCAACGCACGTTAGAAATACGGACGTTATTTGCGTGGTGCGCTACTGTGTTACGTCAGATTATCACAACACTTACGATATATTATGTTATGAATAATGTTCACAATATCTATGTATAATAGGAGAACACTGTAATAAAATTATTTCTTTCAAAACCGTCGCCGCCGCCGTCGTCTCCGCCGCCATTTCCTTACATGACATCAATAGAGTTATTTTAACTGTTTGTACTATGAAGTGATTGATAACACTATACATTTTTCCACATTCTATGCTTGTCAAAAGGGTTACATATATTTCAGCATCACTTCACAAGAAGTGAAGGTAGTTCTTGCAATTCTTATTGGTGGACACTCTGTTGTTCCACGATGGCGCATGTACCAGGAAGAACAAACAGAAGTTAACAATGTTGCTATTTCAAATATCAAAAATAAGTTTACACAAATATTGATACATTTGCATTTCGGTGATAATAGATTAATAATGAAGGCATTTTAAAAAAAATATATTTTGTGGTGTATTTTCAATGAAAGGGAGCAACAAGTTTATCACAATGATCCTTGTTTATGTATTGACGAAGCTATGGTACCGTATTATAGGCGTCATAGAGCCAACACGTGCAAGGAAAAAGGTAAACCTACACGATTTGGTTACAAGGTACGGTGTATTTGTGGCAAAAATAGTTACCGTGTTCTGGCCCAACCTTACTCGTACTCGTACTATGTTTGTTCTGAGACAGTGCTTCGCCAGCTACCATTTCCAGTCCTCTTTCTCTTTCAGGACCTTTTGTCAGGACTTCTTAAAGTAATCGTTGTAAGGCAAATATTTCGTCATCACCGTTTCATTGACCCGAAACCATGGAACGTTGGATGCATTATTGCTTTTGTAGATTACGCGCATTCACTTCACTCTTTGAAACAATTGTAATCATCTCTAGGAGACAAAACGTATGAACTTTTCAGAGCGATTTTTGCACAGTGCTTCTCAATCATGGTAGCGAGGGTTGGACTTCAGCATTTTGAAAGTCTCAATGCTTCCCGAAGTGGTGAGTGGCATTTGATTCTCGATGATAGGTTTCAGTGGAGTAGAAGAGTAAAAGTAGAGAGGCCTGATGTACGCAAGAGGGGGTAAAAAATAATTAGAATAGGTCGACTTAGGGGGCAATCTTACCACAATGCACTGACATACGGCTAATCATAACGTTCATATTTACTGTTGAGACTGGTCACTTGGACTCAAATTAATATCGAGATATTAGTCAAATGCTATCTCCTGTCATGATTGTTATGACCCCAAACACCGCCACCCCAATTGGCTCTTTTTTTATTTTTTTTCCTTTTGGATAGAGAGTGGATATTACGAATGTTGGTAATATATACTTTTTCCTGTCATGTTTGACGCAAGTATCGGAACATTGTTTTTTCAAGCAGAAGTTTCGTGGAGCCACATATCGCCTTTGATTAAAGAGAATTTATATTTTTAGATTATTTTGACCAAAATAATCATTTGTAGTTCCTTACGTACGTCGTATCTGGCAAACATCGTTCCTTGTTGACCTACCCAAACATGACTACTAATGCTATGCATACTCAAAATATATTGTCGCAATAATTTTGTGAATGTTTGACGTATTCATATAAAAATAGTCCACTTAAGATAACCATAAAAGCGTTCCTTAACACTACTAAAAAGGAAACGTCAAAGAATCTTGGAAAACATTGTGTGAAATGCAAAGAACGCAATTTTCTTATGTGTTCCAGGACCGAATTCACACATAAATTTTGTTATTTTTCAAAATGTTGGTTACGAACTTACATCCAAGAATAGAATTTGATCTGGTACGTTTTGTTGACTAACGGTCACTTAAATATTCAATTAGATTCAACATTGAATTGATTTTTTATTACATTTTTATTTAGAAAATACGTATTGTGACACATTACAACATGAGGCTAGAGAATTATTAAATGAGACCGCTAGGCCCAGTTTGACAAGATATCGCGTATTGAGATGTAGCGACACGAAAAAAGTAGAACGTTTTATCTTCTTAGTAAAATTTTCAGAATAATATATTTTTTGTTTAAATTTGACTATTCTTCCTGTGGAAGGTATCAGATTAATGTTTATTGTAGTTAATAATACTGCGGAGCCTTCCGTTAGGCAATGGACTGAAGAATTACAATGCAAGATGATCAGAGGGAATATTATCAATGTTCATGGAGCTCTTACTCCACGAAAGTAATAGATTTGTGAATAAGGTCATTCACACAAATCGTTTCTTTAATAATTATTTAATAATTAAAAATACTTTTGAAATCATATTAATAAATGTTATTATAAATTTTTTGGCCATACGTTGTCAAGACATTCACATTTTTGTGGCATAGAGGCCAACACGTGCTGTATTCTCACCGTCCGTCCGGATGCACCTTTAAATTCTGCAGGACAAATGAGATTCCGTGTCAACCCTCTGAACACAATCTTCTGAGAGCATAAGGTTATCACAAATTCCCTCGTGATAACTAACAACCACACATTAAACACTAACACTACAGTTCAATATTACACGAGTGTTTATTAATAATCAAACGTTCAGCACTCATTACGAGTTATTAGCGTCTTTCGTGAGGATAAACGAAACATTTTTCTCTAAGTCCAAAGGAGCTCCTTCCATCATGGCAGGGAAAACACAGTGGAGAGCGATTGCGAGAAGATGGCAGTGCATTCTGGGTAGACTTTTTTTGGCAAATATTGGCCCAAAGTTGTGTTATACATAGATTTTGAACTGTTGTTTTTGCATAGATAAATAAAGTTCTACAGACATAAATAAAAGATAAATGAAGTTTAGATAAATAAAATATTTCAGGCGGAAACTTGCAGCCAATGAAAGTACTTGGGGGGGGGGGGAGCACAATTTAAGCGCTCGTAAGACTCATTTGATGTTGTAGGCGGTGCCTCACTACCAGTCCACTGGTGGCGCAGGCAAGTGTTCACTCTCGGATAGAGGGGCGCTTTTAACAACTTTATATATTGTTAGTTTATTGTGCAACACAGCGTGATTCAAGTTAATATTTAATCTACACAGTTACTAAATAGACTGGCAGGTGTGTCAGACAAATAGTAAATTTATGGTTGCGGGAAGAATTACCATAACTGATATAAAATATATCTCAATTTAGTAATGTTTGTCTAATGAAAGTGGTACGTATTACGATAAAAGACTCTAGAATAAAATATTTCTATACACCGAGTGAAATCGTATAAGAACCTACCTACGTATTAGAAACTACATGATATTTAGAAATATATTTGCAACTTCTCGATGGCATGCATCGTCCCGTAGATGCCTGTATCCGGACAAAGGTGTTATTTTTACCTCAGCGGGGACCCCCTAATCACGGCTCAGTGGTCTCATTGACAAAAGAGCGCGATGACAGCGCGGAGCGGGCGCGTGGAGGCACGGAGCACACCCTCCGTTCTAGGAATAATTCCCTGTCCCCACCCCCACCCCCCATTCCGCTCGCCCGGCACCGTCACGTCCCATCTCGCTCTGGTCCACGCCTTCACCCTTCCCATCTACCCACTTCTCCACGCGCTCCACCATACCCCGCCCCGTTCTCTCCAACACCTCCCCCCCGCCCCACCCTTCCTGCTGAACGGCCTGACCTACCCACCCCGCTTCCTGCTGCCCAGCGCCGCAACTCTGGGAGACCCTTCCCCGGTCACTGGCCAGCTCCACTGCACACCGCCCCGCTCTGCCAGATGCCACTCTACCTCGTCCCGATCATCCCTGCTCCTCGACACTCCCCACCCAACGTCATCTTCTTCGGTCCAGAGCTTCTGCTTCCCGTCTAGTCTGTCCCTTCCTTCGCACCGTTTTGCTCCACTCTACCCCGCCCCGCCCTTGCGTGCTCATTCCAACCTCGTGCGTGTTCCACTCCACTCCACCCAGCGTCACACTTTCCCGTCACAGGACTGCTCCACTCCACTCCCCTCCCTTTCTGAGTAGCGCTGTCTTTTGCTGCCCCGCCCTTCCCTGCTCACAGACCCGCTCCACTCCACTCTCCTTCCCGTTCTGCCCAGCTCTAGCTTTTGCTGCCCCGCCCTTCTCTAGTCACGGGCCTGCTCCACTCTACTTCTCTCCCCTTTCTGCCAAGCGCTACCTTTTGCTGCCCCGCCCTTCCCTCTCACAGGCCCGCTCCACCTCACTCCTCTCCCCGTTGTGCCCATCGTTGCCTTTTGCTGGCCCGCCCTTCCCTGCTCACAGGCCCGCTCCACTCCACTCCACTCTCCTCCCCGTTCTACCCAGCGCTACCCTTTGCCGCCCCGCCCTTCCCTCTCACAGGCCCACTCCACTCCTCTCCCCTCCCGGTTTTGCCCAGCGCTACCTTTCGCAACCCCTCCTTTCCCTGTTCACAGGTCTGCTCCACTCTACTTCCCTTTCCGTTCTGCCCACCGCTACCTTTTTGTGCACCGCGCAGGGCTGCAGCCCTTCCTCCTTTCCACGCCCCGTCCGTCGTCCGTGGCCGCGTCGCGCCCGCCCCTTCCGGAAAGGAGGCAGTGAGGAAGACGCGCGCTGATTCCGCCTGCCGCTGCCTCTGGGGCTCCGCGCCGCCCGCCGGAAGCAGCGCCTGTGACGCCAGCGCGCCGCTGCCGCGCGGGATTTCATTGATAAACGCGGGCGCAGGATGTCCGCTCCGTGCGGTAGTATTCCGCGGAGAGAGGGAGGGGCGTCACGTGACCGCGCGCGACCATGACTCCAAGTCAAGGTTTCTTTGATGAAAATGGTGTGCGACTCGAAATTCACGCATTCCAGTTGAGTTTGCTCCCCTTTGAAGTCCCGCTTAAGAATTGTGAATAAAACATCTTTAAAAAATAGTTTTGGAAGCTCGTTATAACCGTTTAAAATGCGAGAAATAATATCGTTACCAGCAATAGTAGTTTATTAATTCCAGAGTATGTTAATTTTAAATGTCTAAAAAAGTGTGGATATGGGCTTATTATAATTTATATTTAGTATACCGTAGCTTCACGAATTTCGTAAAATACATGGAAATATTTTTGAGATGAACTTGCAAGAATCAAAGCCTTGAAAACAATGCTTGTAATGTCGAATGTTAAGACAGTGAAGCCTGTATTAAGCGACCACTGATGGTTTTCTGAAAAACATATTTTTGAGGGGTGTTCGTTCAATAGGGAACGTTTTATTTTATAACAAAAATTTGATGTATTATTACTGCACATTATAAGTTTGTGAAAGGGTCTATTTTATTTTCATAAACATTTTTGAAGGCTTACAGTATATGTCATTGAATTATGAAAAATGAAAGAAAAAAAATGAAGTTTTATTCGCCTTTGCCCCTTATGTTGATATAAATAACGTGTTATACATACTATCATTTTAAGCATTTTTTAAAATAAATGTTCGTATGTAGTTACAAATATGGTTAAAAATAAACTTTAATATCATTTTCAATCTTTATACTTTCAGAGAGCAAAACTCGCAAAATTCATGAAACGGTTTTTAATGACAATTCGACTTTTACGTGGATGTACAAAAGAGAATGCAATCATTTTCCGAAATTCCAAGAGACGTACTGCAGACAAGCTATATGACCAAGAGCCGTGAAGTCCAGTAACATTAGCGAAGAAGCCAAATAACTAGCAGAAAAGTCTAGTAACGCCGTTCGTATGTCGCCATCGGTTATGATCGAGTTAATTATTTTCACTTAGAGGGAAATGGGTAACACGGAATAGATACCGGTATTCTTTAAAGTTTTATTTGTTAATAATCTAGAAATGTTAAACGTTTTTTAATGTTAAGTCAAATTTGAATAGATTTCGTACCAGAAACGGACTTTATAATAGGAAAGAGTCGTAGAGGCGGATTGTATTAAACAATTCGTGTTGAGCGTAGTCGCACATGCGGTACAGCACAGGGAAAGTCGCAATCGCGTAATAATTTATTGCAATTTATTTATGAAACCAACAACCGACTGATAACATCTCGGTAAATTTTGCAATCAAATTTTAACATTAGAAAATAGTACGGTAGGAGTGACAGTAACACGAATAGCAAATAGACAGCATCAAGAGAGAAGATCCGGAGTACATCCGAGAAGTCAACGATGCACCTGAAGATCATAATGAGCCATGAACTTCTATGCTTAACCCGTACAGGAATATATCTATTGTATACGAGTGGAATACTATCAAATTAATTCATGAGCTCATTGAGTGGTGTAAACCAAATTTGTTAAATAAATGTAAAGTTATTTATTTGAAAAAGGCTGATAATTTATAGTTAGTTGCCATCAATTCAAAATAACAATTTTTAATTAACAGAACTTCCAGAAATCGTGAGTCTGTGTAGATTGCAAGTCCACTTATCACAGGTAAGAAGACAGCATGTTGTATGTCGAAACCTATAAGTAAATGGAAATAGAATCAAGATGACAAACATTTCAGTACAGGGCAAATTTACGAGCGTAGCAGGGCAAATAAATGATAAACATATTTATAGAACAATATTATGTGTGTTTCTATGGCGTGGCCAAGCAGGAAAGTAGTAATAGATGATTAAATAAAATAAAATATATAATAGTAATATCAACAAAAGTAGAGATTCATTCTTTGGTATTCAAATAAGGAGATTTATTATTTAGTATATTATTCGAGGATACTTCACAAAGAGCATCACAAGTAATTCACAGTATAGATTTATTGATCTGTGTTAGTTGTTATTGGTAACACATTTTGGCAGCTACAGTTCAGTTGTAATGCCAATAGTTAAATACGATAAATTAAAGATGTCTGGTATAATATATATATATATATATATATATATNNTATATATATATATATATATAGCTAAAGATCGTTTTGATCGCATAGCGATCATCCTCAGAGCTTGCAGCTTCCGGCCCGAAAACAAAGAAAGTTTTTGATCCCAGACCACATCTTTAATTTACCGTATTTAATTATTAGAAGGTACCTTCCTCACCAATGATCTAATTAATAATGTCAAGAGTATATTATGTCATACGATTATGTTCTTTTTGCACGAATAAGAATAGTCGCATGAACAACGACGGAGTGAATACGCTACATTTTTGTACAAAGTCATTATAAAATTATTACAAGAGTAAAATGGTTATTGAACCTAGACGTAGAATAGTATGTTACATAATGTAGGCCAAGAGCGACTGTAATAAGGGGGGAGGGCGTGGTTGGCCAGGGTGTTTACTGTTCGTTGTGAAATGGATTCATCAGAGGCAATAATTAATGAAGTTGCTAAAGCAGAATTGTCGCTAATACCTACAAAATCAGCTGAAAATAATGAAAAAGAACATGATATTTTTGTAACTTAGAAGAGAAAAAAAACGAATGCCGTTCAACTAGAGTCGCAGAACAATACATTGAGGAGTCAGTAGCAAATAAGGTTAGAATCGTCAGGACAATTGTATCTGGAGGAAAGACGCCAAACACAAGCGAACCTTCAAAACCTAACACTTCAAATGAAACAACAGATTCTGGAAGTTCTGGATTTTTCATTAAGAATGTTTCGAATTGCACATTTCATTTTCATTAATAATAAGTGTTTTTTGAGTAATGATTAGTTAAATTTGTTTCGTAGTTTTTCTTTTGTCGATTTGTAATTCTTGTTTTTTGTGCTACGAGTAAAAACCGCCGTACTCCTGGCAATTGTTTGACGATGTATGTTATTTTATTGAACTAGTTTCAGAATCATGCAGTTTCTGCACGATCTTCGATGCCACAAGAGCTTGTGTATAATGTTGGAATACAAAAAATATTAAATGATATGTCAATGATTGAAGATGAATGCATCAGAAAACAATTTGTATACTGTTTACATGGTACGATATAGAACGTAGTATTTTCTTTAATAACGTATTAATTACATATCTATTCCTCGTACGAAGATTAGGGGTTGCATAATGAATTTTTAGTTTACTGCCTATCAGTACCCTTCAACCCTGACCAACTTTTTTCTTTCAATTTTCTCTTTGTATGTATCAATTGACTGTAAAATTAGTCGACCTAGCTATCTTGCTAGCGTCGAACAAATCCTGCCACCGTCGCGACTGGAACCTAGGACCTCCCTGTCAAGGATCCCACAACGACATCATTTGATGCTCTGAGCCACCGCTCCCGGCTTAATGAGCCAAAAATCTGCCACCACTTCCATGTTTGATAGGCACAATATTCTCCCATTTTGAATAATTTTCAAACTTGAAGAAAATTGATGTGTAATTTTCATAAGCAAACAGTTTGACTTCATTTTATTTATGCAATTCATCCTACGTAAAGATTATGAACGGGATATAGTAAACTTTGGCTACATGATAACTGGAGTTCATTGTCAATAAGATCTGTATCTAAATCTGGTATATTTATGCTTATAAAAGTATTTTGCATAAGACGCTATTTTAACCACATCACAGAAGATCATCAACTGCGATTGGCCATTGGATTCTGTAATCGCTTAAACTAGTCAATAGGAGATAATGTTACCGAAGTGAAGGACGTTGACTGTAGAATAAGCGTGGATTTTCATAAAAACGAGGTATATTGCTGTAGAAATATAACATTTATTGCAATGTGCGTCCATTATTCATTAAATATTTTTAATTGTCCTCCCTATACTGTAGTAAAAAAAGGGATAGTATTTAGAATTATCTCGACTATACAATCTCAATCTCTCGGTCATAAAATCAGTATTTAGCCGACCTGGATGGTGGAGGTGGCTAAGAACGTCTACCGACTCAGCGCTTCTGCACGAAGGGTCGCGGGTTCGAGTCCCACCTTGGGCATGGTTGTTAGTCCCTTGTCTCTCATGTATGCGTGGTCTTAGAGGGCCTCGCGTTCTGCTGACTCCAGATCAGAAGAGCCCGCAAATGTGCTAAGTGTCTAGAGTATGGTTGAATATGCGCCCCATCTGCACGTAAAGGGTAACCGGCTGTCGGGACCCAAGTCAGGATTGTTTTATTAGTACTGTCACAAAAATGATTATGATTAGAGTTTGTTGCGAGAAGATACACGCAACATTGTTCCCGGAAATCGGAATGTCTCTATGGATTCGATGGATGGTCGGACGCATGTGTCACCCATACCTCTCTCAGATTAGAGCTTCTGATCTCGAACTGTGTAAATACGTCAGGAGTAACATCTTGTTGTGCCGGTCTGGAGAACATTAAGTATTTTATTTTCGGGAGCCTGCTGTGAATTTTCCGGAGAATGGCTGAAATTTCTCTCTTTACATTTTTTGCCCCAATAAAAACAAATGCATTTGTAAACATGGTATACAAGTAGTACCAATTTTCATTAAAATCTCTGAATTAGAACAGCGCAAAAGTTCAAGTTTCTTTTCGATCCTGCTCTATACCTCCAAAATTAAAGTCATATATTTCTTTCTCAATTCAATTTATTCCTCCATTTTTGAAGAATTATGTAAAATAAAAAAAAACAATACCAATTTAATGTCTGATATGTATTAAGTATTTACAGATAATAACGCTACTCTAAAAGATAGTGGCCTGAGCATCTGCATCGCAACATTCTCGCGGACCAGATAGACCGAGCAACGTGAGTGGAGGTTATGGGGCTCATGGGAGTTCGGTGAGCGGTCGAACGAGCTGTGGTCGTGGAAGGCTGTGTCCTGGAGACACATAGAGAGCCTTCCTCGCCCGGAGGACGTCGTGGCAGGGCGTTCTCCTACGTTGGCGGCGGAAGAGCCTACTGAAAGGACAACGGCGGCAACAAAAACCCACGTTATACTGCGATTAACGAAACACTTCCTTGGTAGGTATCAGTTTGATCCAATCGGAAGCCAATTCAATCCACTGACGGTGTCATCAAATCGGGAGATCGAACGTCACCATAGTGACGTTTCTATGGTGACGTTCAAGCTCCCATTTGGATGAAACTGTTAACAGCAGATACCTGTCAGGGGAAGAGTTTCGAAAATCGCAGTTTAGGATTTCTTCCATTTCACCTGGCCATAGGTGGCCATAGCTGGCCATAGGTAGAAATCCAACGTTGAGTGGGAAGGAAACATGAAGAATTCTTTATAAAGCTTCGGAAAAAGCACCGGTGGCTAAAGAGCGACAAGGTATTCTTGGAGCTGGTGCTCGTGTGACTGTAGGAAGTACGGGGAGAGCTGAGACTTCTACAAGAAATCCCGAATTGTCTACTGGAATAACTGAACGTCTTATCCTATATTTGAAAATGAAGTTTACACTTGATAAGTAACCTACGAGGCCAATGAGGCTTTTTCGTTATATATGTAAGGTGGAAATTTAGTTAGTTCATTTTATAACATATAATATCCCTTATTCTAACGGTCATAAAAATTTATCTAAATTAAATTTAAGTCATTTTTTAATTTTTGGCATTTATCCAGATCGTTTTAATCAAAGTACTCACATAGCTTGAAACCCATGAACAACTCTGTACCCCATGAACATTTCTGAAATTGTTTTACGTTTAATTGTATAATTAAAATGGTTATTAAATAAACTTTAATACCTTTTACCACCCGCAACTAATAAATTTTCAAAACATTTTATTATTATGAATTATTCAACAAAATGCATTAATTGGGCATCAATACTGGCTTTACTAATTTCATTAGACATATTATATTTTTAAAACCTAACAAATAAAAACGAGCTGAACTACACGGTATTTCTCATCAAAGTCTTTTATTAAACAGATAAGTTATGCTAGCCCTGCCCCTCCTGGATTTCCGTGCTACGCTACAGCCACGTCACGCTGCTTCTCTGCATGCCTTATATTGCGTCGCCAAACATTCGGGATTTCACATTTTCCTTCTTAATATGTACTGAAACGTTTCTTTAATCATAACTTTCGTTGGAAATCTATCAAATATATTATCTTATTGGGTCGACTCTGATAGCCTTGCTAATATTCGTTTGCCTAGCAAGTAAGTGAGTAAGTTTTAAAACTATTATTTTCAAAAGTTAATAAATTATAAATTAAAAAGGAAAACATAAAAACAGATTCGTGACGTCTCTAAGCCGAATAAGCTATTCAAACTTTATAATATATGTTTAATATAAAATATTACTTCGACTATTTATTAAGAAATAGGAAATAATTGATTAATTTTTTGTATCATTTTATATTCATTCAGTGTGGCTCAATTTAAACGCAAAGGTTTTACTGACCAAGTATAATAAAAGAATTTAAAGCAGAGAGAGAGAGGGAGAGAGATAGAGAGAGGGAGAAAAAGAGGGAAAGAGAGGGAGAGAGAGAATGAGAGAGAGGGAGAAAGAGGGAGAGAGATGGAGAGAGAGGCAGAGAGAGGGAGAGAGAGGGAGAGAGAGGGAGAGGGAGAAGGAGAGGGAGATGGAGAGGGAGAGAGAGACAGGCGTTTGGTAGGAGCTCTGGTTGGAGGATCCTATTTTCAGGGTAATCCTTTTTTCGGTAATCCTATTTTCAGGGCTATGGGATACAAATACGCAATACAATAATGAATGAATAGATACGAAATGAAATGATAATTTTTCTTAATTCATAGCCACAAATATGGCATTACATAAACCGACGCGTCGACACCTCTGATCTTTCTTTCATACAGCGACTTAGACCAAATCCCATCATTCTTAAATTTTAATTTCTTGTGGGTTTGTAGGCAACAGAGTTTGAAGAGTAAACTCAAGAATGGAACTGCCATCAAATAGCCCTCTGGTGATACCCATTTTCGGTTAACCTCATGATATTCATATTTTGAAAATTTTAAAAATATTTTAAGAGATCCTAATTCGCGATACATGAAACTCTATGAACAATTATTAAAACTTGCATTAAAGAAACAACTATGGGTCGGACATTACAATAACACATTTCCTGAGCGGCAGGAAATCGAAAGCGACACACACTTCCGCAAGATGCCACAAGTCAAGAATAGAATGTGCAGGTTTCCACATGACGTATTTTCTCGCGGTTTCGATACCATAATTTCAGTCTAGAATGCTGCGATAAAAAACTAACACTTACTTTGGGTTTGTGGTAGTTCAACTTCCAAGGTCATGTGGTTTTGCATGTTAAACCTCTTTCCTTGAAACATCATAGGTTTACGTAATGTACAGGAAATCAAATTCAGATGCAAGTTTTAATAATGTTTCATATATAATTAAGGGAAGTACAATAAGAAAGGCTTGTACATGTAAAAATTGGATTGAAAAACAAGGAAATGAATTCAACGTTTTGGTTCGATAATGTGTTTCCTTAAATCCCCGCCTTGCACTAAATGGTACAGCGTGAATCTTCTCCTTTGGCGCAATGTCCCAAATCCAGTAATGGTCCTGCGTTCATTCTGTCGGAGTCTTTCTAGATCATGAGGGATGAGCCTCATGAGGATTAATAATCAAAAAATATTTCGTACGGTCAACGGGTCGTTCATGTCACTGATCCAGCATCCACTTGGTTACTCTGATGCAGTACATCAATGTACTTCCTCATCCAGGCAAACCGGCTGAGCAAGTACTTAGCTTAGAACAAGCGTTTCTGATGTTTCTGCAGTGACTGAGCGCGAGGTTCTAGGGTTCGAATACCGACGGTGTCAGGATTTTCGATACTAGCTATATAGCTAGCTAGATCGATTTCAGCCGCTGCCTGGAGGAGATTTCTAGGGGTAGGCTGCTCTAATCGGTAGATTGTCAGGTTTTATGCGACCAGTACCAGGAGAATGCCGGAGCAGTATTGTAACAAACCGGCCTCGAACCGCACACGCGGAGTTTCCGAGTCCTATCCTCTCAACGTACTTTCAAACACCTAATTACACTCACTGCACTTCCGCAAGTGCCAGGAGACCTGTTGGGAGCTAAGCGCTTGTCTTGGCTGGAGCTGTGTTCCACTGGGTGGGATACTTGGAGAGAAAATTCTCCCACACGCCGACGTGTAGCTCGGCGCCGGATCTGACAATCCAGCAGTGGAGGAAGAATCTCCAAGCATAAAACATTCACTACACAACGGGACTAATAGTCATAGCCGTCGATGGAACAAGAATCGTTAATCAATCATGCAGGCTATAGTATCGCTCGACAGATGGTGTCGAAAATTCATTTCCATTGGGTCATGAACCAAGGATTTTACTGTCTGTGAAGTATGTTTGCATAATCTGAACCACATACAGAAGGGGAACATGTACATGGCAGCGGTTCTGATGAATTGATATAATGTATCCATAAACTACTAGGAAAATAAAATATTGATTCATATCAACGAAGAAACAATCGTACGTTACTCACTGTACAATTTACATTTCTGTTTCAACTTGTTTAAGTACAGATGACTCGGAAAAAATGTTTCGAACTTCTAAATCACGTAGAAGGATCAAAGTTATGGAGAGAAAATTGTATTCTACAATTGGGTTGATATTTCCCAGAGGCAGAATACAGAAATATGAAACTATACACATTTATAAATAAAAAAGTTAAAAATACAGTATACTATCCTTTGTCTCCTACCTAGCACATGGAGAAGTCATTTACAAATACATACAAATGCAAATACAAATAGTACACTCACAGGTATATAGATAAACTTTCTCCCTAATACTATTTAAATCTACATACGAAAACTACATGATCAAAAGTATCCGGATGCGTGGGTGAAAATTACATGCCAGTTCGTGGCGGCCTCCATTGGTAATGCTGGAATTCAATAGGGTGTTGGCCCACCCTTAGCCTTGATGACAGCTTCCACTCTCGCAGGCATACTTTCAATCAGGTGCTGGAAGGCTCCTTGGGGAATGGCAGCCCTTTCTTCACGGAGTGCTGCACTGAAGAAAGGTATCGATGTAGGTCGGTGAGGTCTGGCACGATGTCGGCGATCCAAAACATCCCAAACGTGTTCCATAAGATTCAAGTCAGGACTCTGTGCAGGCCAATCCATTACAGGGATGTTATTGTCGTGTAACCACTCCGCCACAGACCGTGCAGAATGAACAGATGCTCGATCGTATTGAAAGATGCAATCGCCTTCCCAGAATTGCTTTTCAACAGTGGGATGTTTAAAACATCGCCGTGATAGTGCCGCACAAAACAAAGGGTGCAATCCCCATCCATGAAAAGCACGACCACACTATAACACCATTTTGGACATGTCCGGATACTTTTGATCACATAGTGAACATACACCAACTGGTATACGACCGGTGCCTTTGAACGATGAGCGAATGATTTAGCCACGAAGTTCGCCGGACATGAATCCCGTCGAACATTTATGGGACACAATCGAGAGATCAGTTCGTACACAAAATACTGCACCTGCAATACTTTCACAATTATGAAGAAATAGAGGCAGTTTATTTCTGCAGGGGACCAACAACTTTTTGAGTGCACGCCAAGTACAGACGACTCGAAAATGAATTATTATAGCAAATTCGTCATATATGGGAGATGTAACGGTGCCACTTGATGCATTGCACAAAAAGGGAGTACGTAGCATTAGTGGAAGAACTGTGATATAGCTTTTAAGAAGATAAAATAGAGTTTGCTCATGATGTTAGAAACATACCTGCTGATCTCACAGGAAATTTCTTTTAAATTCTTCACCAAGAATAAATGTGTGTTCAGGGTATGATGAATTCCAGTGCAAATGGCTATTTTCCCTGCAGTCAGAAAGTATGCTCTTGTTCTGTATATTCAACACTTAATTTGCAACTATGTGAACATCAATTTGTGCATATTTTACCCGTTTACACAATAAATATAATATTTCTGCAAATTGTTGATTATTCTGTACATTTTTCTTGGAAACTAATATTTCTTTTTTCGTTTCTTTTTTTATTTTGTAGTGCTTGTTGTATTTACGTGATTGAATGTAGATATTGGAACGTTTCAATCGTCAAAGTTACACAGTTACGTTACAGACTTCAAGTCGATTGCTTCTTCTTATAAATGAAATATAATAGAAATATAATAGTTTTTGTATACAATATAATAACTTTTTAGACATCCGCTTCTAAATGCGGCTCTTTCAGGGATGCCTAGCGTAGTTAAAATTTCAATTTTTATCTCAAACGTTCAGATAAATTCATGAATGCAACAACAAAAACCAGCGTCGCTAGCCGAATTCGTTTACTACGCACCCGAAAGTCACGGAGGTTAGCGAATCCGATACTCGCGGGTTCCTGATTGGGTGACCGGCAAGGAACCCCGGGATTTAACAGCGTCGAGCCCCTAGCCGAAGGGATAAGAGGCACTGGCTGGCTGACTGAGACGTGACAAGACAAGACAAAGACGGCAGAGGAGGATTACGCCGCGTAAGCGCACAACGCTCAAAAACGTATTTAGAGACGAGTTGCGTCAACAAAGACGCAACAAATTGTTCTGTAGTCCATTACTGAAGGACATGCTGGAAACCTCTTAGGCCCATGTTGCCTCCAGTCCACCACGTCACAGCGGGACTTCTCTCAGAAATATGAAAGTAGATGCGAAACAGAGACGTTTCCCTTTTCATGGTATGACTGTTAATAAAATTAATAATGTAATACATAGTTTAGGTATTACTGCCTAAATTATTATTATTATTATTATTATTATTATTATTATTATTATTATTATGATGTGGTGGATTATATTATTAAGGCTTGTAATTTTCGGTCGCTAAATGATGAAGTTGATGAATCTTGAGCGGCGAGGGCACGAGACCTCAGACGAACTCGCGTCCTCCACGGCCAAAGGCGGCGGCAACGCGAGAGGGAACTTGTGCGCGGCCGCGCGTGGCGGGGGCCGTGGATTCCGGCGAGATAAGGCGCGCGCGGCGCGCTTTGTTAATCGGCGGCCGTCGCTGCGGCCGCGCGGGGGGGCAAAAACAAAGATAAGGGCGCCTGCCGCCAAGCGCTGCGGTCGCTGCCACCGATCGCCGAGCCGCGCCCGCCCTCAGGCCGCCGCGCCTGCCGGTCGCCTCGCTCCGCCTCCCCGCCCCGCCGTCCAGCCGTCTCCACCGTTGACATCTTCCCTCGCCGTCTGGCACCGCCATCGACGTAGCGCCTCCGCCTGCTCTGACCACAGGTGACGTGGCGTAGACATCGCACCATTCATGAGCTAGTGATATTCAAGATCGGTACGTCCAGATATCCGCGCCTGACACGGCGTCTCCACCACCGACACGCCCTGCTACCGTGCTCCGACCCACAGTGCATGAGGAAGAAGTGTAGTCAGGTTTTCCGTCGTAGTACCATAGTGTCACTGCCGTCCGCCAAGCGCGCCTCCGCTTGCCACCCGCCGCGCTCTGCCACTGTCGCCGCGCCCGCCGACGTCTGCCCCGCAACGGGCCCGCCTTGAGCTCGCCGCCCGCATCCTGCACAGTTGCTCGCCTCACGCGGGCGCCCTGACAACGCATCGTAACGGCCGCGTCACCATCGCCTCGTCAGACCGCCCTCCACTTAGCAGTCGCCTTGTCGACAGATGACTAGCGGTGGCGCC
Organism: Gryllus bimaculatus; assembly: GCA_017312745.1. NCBI lineage: Eukaryota > Metazoa > Arthropoda > Insecta > Orthoptera > Gryllidae > Gryllus > Gryllus bimaculatus. Next base: position 12,256,228 of record BOPP01000010.1, on the reverse strand, counting down.
GTGCCACGCGGCCGTGCTTGCTACCCCCACCCCGCGCGTCTGCAACCGTCGATCGCCGCCGCCGCGACCGCCCTGCGCACTTCCGTTCACCACTCACGCCCTGCTACTCGGCGCCCGAACCCCCGTTACCGGTCACCGACTCGACCGTTCCCGCGCTTGCATATGTCGCTAACGCCCCCCCACCGCCCGTTACGCCGTCGCCCCAACCCCGCCGCCCTGCCAGCGCCCCGTACCGCCGCTGCCGTCGCCATCGCCTTAGCCGCCCTCCTCCACCTCTGCCACCGCCTCCGCCGCCACCCGCCTCCGCCACTGCCTCCTCCAGCTGGCACTGACTCCGCCTCATCCACCACACTGTCTCCGGCGACACGCCCGCCTCCACCGCTCCGCCGCCGTCACCGCTGCCGCCACTGACATCCGAGGCCGCGCAGTGGCCGGACGCGTCACGCATAGCGGATATAACTGCTCTGTTGCAAGAGCAAGACTTCTTTTTCCCTACGGATGTGAAGATTCCCTCTTGAAGAGTGTATCCGAATGTCGATGATTCTCCAGTGTTGGTGTTTAGTACAAAAAATCATAGTATGTTTCATACTAATAAACACGGTTTCTTTGAATATTTTACAAACACTACGTTGCATGCACACAACTGAAAAACTGTAGAAATTTTTCCATAAAATACATTGAATATATTTGCCACTCTTCTGAGTCCTTCAGATAATGATTCTGTGTCATACCTCATCACAGTTATACAAACCAAAAATCTAATATTAATACCATTTTTATATTTATGTCAGATTAGAATTTATAAAGTTAAAACAGACAAGAGTTTTAGATTATATAAGCAAAGCATAATTACACGAAAGTAAAATAAAACACATTACTACTTAATTGTATTTCGTTTTTACGGTTATCATTTAATGGCAATTCATTAGTTAAAAAGCATATACTTATCCAAATATGATCGATTCATCATTTATTGTGGCCAATATAAGACTTTGTTTCAATTAATTTTGCCATACGCGGTCACTCAGCCTTTTGCGTGCTATTAAAAAAGGTATAATTTGAATAAGAATTTAATAAAATACCTACGTCTTATTTCACTTTTTTATGCGTAGGTACCCAATTTTTCAGCCCTGTCTTCTGTTCTGTGTGAATCGAACTATCCTGAGAGAGGAGAATATCGCACGATGATCATGTTGCTAGCCCCGGGTGGCCAGAGCGCCTCAGTCCGAGGCAGCGCGGCCGTGTGGCCCGAGGGGGCGGCGCGTGGCCCACTGTGCGGCGCGGCGAGGACGCGCAGCCGCGTGGGCGCGCGCGTGCGGAGCCGCCCAGACCGCGCGTCGCCGCTCGCCGCTGCCGCGCAGCCGCCGCCGCCTCGGCCGCCTGTCGCTTCTCCAATGCCCCGCCCTCGCCTCCGACGCCATCGCTACTATCTCCACCTCCGCCACCGTCTACACTTCCATCATTACCACCTCCGCCTCCATCACTACCACCTCCGCCACCGCCTTCGCCTTCATCACTACTATCTCCACATCCATCACCATTATTACGATCTCCGCATTCGTTACAAACTCCACCACCACCTCGGCCTCCGCCACTGCCTCCTCCACCACCGCCGCCTACGTCACCGCCTCCGTCACCACCTCTGCCTCAATGACTACTACCTCCGTCTTCATCAACATCTCCGCCACTAACTCCCTGCAAGCTTCAATCTCTGCCGCCATCACTACCATCTGCTCCTCCACCTCCTTCATTTCGCCTCCACCTCCTCCACCGCCGGGTCTACCGTGTCAGCCACCACCTCCGTCCAAGCTTCCACTTCCGCCTCCATCACTACCACATCCTCCTTCGAGCCTGCTACTGCCACAGACTACCCGCCACTGCCACACCTCCGCCTTCCTTTTCGTCTCTATCCCGGCCTAAATATTCGGACAACGCACCTCCCCCTTCGCCACTCCTTTGTTACTTTCTTTACCTCCACCACCGCATCCCTCTTCGGCCACTCCACCACCTTTGCCTGTAGCGTCACTGGGCTATACCATCGCCTCCGCCGACACTTGCTCCTTCACCTCCACCTCCGCCTCTGCCACCGCCACCAGACCCTTCACCTATCCCATCCCCCCTGCCACCTCCACCTCCTAACTTTCCGCACCCACCCTTACCTCTCCCTTCCCCGCCTTCGCGTTCGTAATCGCCATTCCACATCCTCTGACTCCGCTGTCGCCTCCGCCGCCACCGGCCGCCCCTCTGCGCCCGCCGTCCCGCAAACACTTCGGAGCGAAGCGGGCGGCACTCGCGGTTGAGCCGCGGCGCGCCGTTCATTTACTCGCGGGCTGCGCGTCCTCTCGTCAACCCCAGCTGCGTAGGACTCGTGTTGGCTCTCCATCGGCCGCCGCCCGGCTTGAACTAATCCATCTGCGAGGGCGATAGCCGAATCCACTCGACGCACCTGTTTGGCTTGGGCACGCCGCGCGGCCGCTCTCCGCGCTCTCGAATTTGTCTCCCCGAATCTCAATGAGCGTTCGCGTGATTTCCCGGCGCATTCCTCGGACGGATTCTGCGAGCGGCTCCGCAGCCACGAGGCGGTTTCGTCTCAGCCCTGAAGCACCTCTCGACGTTTGCTGTAGGTATAGGACAGGGTCAGGGTAGACAGGGCCTACCTAAGGTTGCCGCGCGCCCAGGAGGCTCGTGGCACGCGAGAGCATTTAACCGGTCTAAAATTATTTGACTTTTTAACTTTTATTATTATTAATGAATAATAAATAGAACCGAAACGTCAGGTCGATCATAAAAATAACAATATGTAAGAGTATGCCTCAATACTGGTGTTATTTAAACCAAAGCTAATTTTGTCTCTTTTCTTGAGGTAGATTATAAATGCTTATTTAATTCAAACGGTTTATTGCTTTCTCAAATCTATTTAGGAGAAAGAGAAAGTTATGTAATTCTGCAGGAATAACTGCTGAATTTTTTAGAAAAATACAACTTTTGTGTACCTGAAACCCAAAAAGTATTTCCTTTCTGTCCTTTATATACCAAATTGCTTTCTCGAATTCGTGGTATTGTGAGAAGATTTAGATTTAGATTTATTTAATCAAAAAAATAGTTAAAACTGTATGTGACGTAAGGGGGAGAAGTTTATCTGCGCACGTTTCCTTGAGTTCCAGAACCTCTTCCCGTCATTTTAACTATTAATAGTTGAAAGATGAGTAAAAGTTTAAAATAAATAAATAAAAATAAATATTAATAAATCGCGAGATTAGCAATATTTGAAAAAAATTGACATTTTCGCTTTCGAGTAGTAAACAACTGCTTTGCATCGGTAAACGAATGGCAAGTATGATTTTTCTGCTGAGAATGAACGTTTTGTTGGACCGTGTTCCAGAAAAAGTGTTTCTCAATCTGTATGTTAATCTGATAACACCAACACGTAAATTGTACCTAGGATTTTCACCAAAATTGATATTACCCGGTAGATATAACTGATGACACGACCTTTCGAATTTGAAATGTATCTTTTAATTTTTGAATGTGGCTCGCATGTCATTTTAGCAAATGTTCTGAAAAATGACTCCGATTTTCTAGAATGACGCAACGTATACTTATAAAACTGGCGCAGGTGCGATAATCATACACTTAAAACCACATTATTATAAATAGATCTTTTGTTAATGAAATATGTTTTTCAAAATTAGATGTCACGTAATTTTTTCAAAAATATAAGTAGTTTCCTCGAATTATTAAATGAAATCATAACAATAAAAACATATTATAATTATAATAAGTTTTTCTTTTTTTCCTTTTAAATAGGTTAAAGATAAGTTAAAAATATATCATAGTTCCTTCCTTCATTAAAAACTCTACAATTTCGAGGAACGGGAAAGTTTAATTTTTTTCAAATTATCCTATATCTTCGAACGCAAGGTCCAGCTTCAATATTCTCTAAAATTCTTTCTTCATGTATAATTTTTATCAATATTAAATTTTTAAATCATCTTTTTCAAACGTTTCTCAAAATAATACCACTTTTCGCGCAAATTTGAGTTACGTCGTGACAATTTCTCATCGTAAGTGTTGGAAACACTGCTACATAGAGAAATAATTTGTAAACCCAGGGAATCAAGTTCAAATTCCAAGCCCGGTAATTTTTTCCTTCGACTTTTTGTAAGAATTCACTGAGTTTTCAATTTTCAATGAATTCAATATTTTTTTCAATGCTCCCGCGCTTTGGTTAGTGTTTCAAGTGCTGGCTGAAGTATTGCAATGATAAGTTGCAATATTATAATACCTGAGGGCTCCCAATATACGACAAAGTATGTGCTTTTGTAGCTCACTAGTTCTTATTTACAATATTTACAGAAGATAACTATTATTTTATTTTAAACTATTGGTGCCAAAACACCACGTACTTTCTCGCTATTAGTATTGGTTATGTAATACTATTTATACTGGAATTTTTCTCCGAATTATTTTCGTAAAACTCATTTGAAATCGTAGAATATTTGGTGCAAAAAATTAGCATAATGCGAGAAAGTAAAAAATTAGAAGTTAATAAATAATACGATACTGATTGGCAAACAAATAGATCGAAAAATATATAATAGTAATTATTAAACAGTATGGAATTGTAATATTCTACAAATATAAAAAAGGATTCGTTTTTATTGCTGCGAATGAAAAGTAGCCGTCTCTATCGCCTTTTGTTATCTGTGAGGTGTTACAACTACGGGTAACAACAACCAACAATGACCATTCATCAATTCGTTTTCACATTTTACACAATTAAAGAACGGAATTTAAAATGATGTAACATAAATGTAAATAATAATATTAATATGAAATAATATATAAATTTTAACTTACGTAGCATCCAATTGCGACTGAAGGTTAGCAATCTTTATTTCACGAAGTTTGAAGGGCTTTCGTGGCTCAGTGGTGAAGTCGCCTGCCTTTGACCACTGTGGTTCCAGGTTCAATTCCCGCAGAATCCCCATAGAACCTCATGTGAAATTTGTTACGACAAAACCAATTTGCCTGCTTCACAGTCCAACAAGTGAAGCGTCCTAAACCTTGGCTCTATCCTTATTCCTTCCCAATTCTGTCCACTGGGTAGTGACGCAGGAACGTATAGTAGGACGCGCGTACGCGGAGATGCTACCTGGCGGTCCTCTCGACAACTGAGATGAGACGTGACAACGTTAGGAATTATTGGAGAATTACTTCCGCGCAATAATTAACGGAGGATTACTCCAAGCTCAAAGCGCTTGGAGTCGCGTTGCGTCTATGTACACATTCTAACTTACATTAATGCCTCAAAACACCTAAAATGATGAGAAGGAAGCGTAGGATTTTTAGGACGTGCGAATAACTTTGACTCCCAATTAGTCCAAACACACTCATATTTTCGAAAAATTCAACATGACCTCATTGGAAAATCTGTTTTTCACACATTTCACACATAAATACATTTCATTAAGAAAAAAATGTATCTTCATAATTGTAGTTGTAGGAAGACGCAGAAAATTTTTTTCTATTTTCGAAAAATCAAACGACATGAGACCTGCACAATTTTCTTAAACGTCCTTTAGATTATCCAACAACAAACTTTCATCAAAAATGATGGAGACATGTTTGAGAAAAAAATATTCAGATTATATTAAAAATTGCTTATACTTCACGCAAATTCACGAGAAAAATTATCAATTTTTCGAAAAATTATACATGACCTTATTTTAAAATCTATCTATAAGATACATATTTTATGAAGGGACAACATCTCTACCCCGCAAAGTACCCCCAAAGTACCCCTCAATTACATAACGATTTCAAATTCAAAGGGCGACGACATCAGCCAGATCGAGTGGGGAATATTAATTTTAGAGATAATTGGCTCAACAGTTCAGCCGCTAGCGGTGTTCACAGACGGACAGACAAACGTTTTGCCGCCAATCGACTTTTCGGTATCAAGGACCCACAAAACATGGATTTTGGCTGTACCACGTGTAGGAGAACATTTTTCTAAATTTAGCAACTGGATTTATGCCCTTTTTCGTTACCAGGAGCTTGTAATAAGAGTTTTTCTGCCGATAATTCGCCGTTTTTTACGCAGCATCACATAACTTTCTCTTCTTAAGAAGTTCTTTGTAAAGAGCGAGAAAGTAAAAATATTTTAAGATACTTAATGGAGGTAAATTAGCAGACTCACATTGTGATTTATTTCAAAACTGCAACTAAAATTGCAATATTTCTTTCGAAAAAAAAGCTCCACAGTATGATGACCAACAACTACTTACATTAATAAATTATTTACAATTAGGTAAGATGAGTTGTGCAACCAACAGATATAGCGGTGCAGTTTTCGCAATCATAAGATAAATAGAAACCGTGATCGATTTTGATACATCTGGAATGTACACTATTCTTCGTTTAGGAGCAATTTTTAGTACAAAAAGGAATACGAAATGATTAGTTCGTGAGGTATTCTCCTTTGGAAGAATTAAGGTCCAACAATTACTGTCCGACTTTGTTTCACACTGAAATAAATTATTCACAATTATGTTATGCAATTGGAAAAAAAATCAGCACAATAAGCGCAAGCAAGAAACGTGATATCTTGATTGCATTGTCACGTTTATTATTATCTTTCAATGCAAAGTGGTTGAATAGTCTATTACTCAATGTTGTTTTATTCTGATTTCATCACAACGGAGAATCCCCATTTTCACTCATTACATAGTAGATACCGTTCCAGTCGATTCTTGAGTCGATCATGAAGAGAGATGATTTTAAAAGAACTATACTCCTCAATTTCTATTTATTGCAATTTTATTGTTAATTTCAATTAATATTTATTGTTGTGTTACAAGGAATTGAGAAACGTGTACCTAAGGTAGTTGTATTGATTCAAGAGTTAAAGCTTCGCAGATGAAATTTGTTGCTTAATTTGTTCGTAACTGCTCAAGAATAGAAAGCAGTTTTCCCCATGAAGGTACTAAGTGATTGGTAATGGAACCTGCATTATGGAGTAAGTGATAATTAGGGCGCGTATTTTGATGAATTAAAACATTGCCAAAATCGTATATATTAAAGATAATGTTTGTTTGCTTGTTCATACTTAATGCGCCGTACCGTTAATCAGATTGCAATAAAACTTTTTCAACGTATTGCATGCACTTCCGAAAAGAATATGGGCATAGTACGATGGGCATGTGCAAAATGTCTGAGCACAAAGACGCGTGTTGATGAGTTTATGTAGACTCAAGGGTTCTGATCTTTACACAATGGCGTTCTCTACGCAACCCGTTGCACGCTGAAGTACACTTATCATACACGTCTTTATTGCGTATTCTGTCCCTGCGATTGTGAAATTTCTCCGGGAAGGGGCAGATACAGGAGAGATAGAGGAAGACAGAGACGCAGAAAGAGAAACAAACAGAGAGTCAAAGAAAGGGAGAGACAGAAGGAGACACAGAGAGCCACAGTCAGACAGAGAGAGATGAGGAGAGAGACGAAGAGAGAGAGAGAGAGAGAGAGAGAGAGAGAGAGAGAGAGAGAGAGAGAGAGAGAGGGGGGGGGGAAATGTGGAGAGATGTGGAACCACACTCGCGACAAAGTCTTTCGTCTATTGAAATTTGTTCAGAGCGTAGCATAAAACGTGATTAAGAATCACGTGACCAGTAGCATGTGAAGAGTAATACATAGCAATAACGAAGTCGGTTAGACAGATAATGCAAACTAGTTTCTTTGCTCAAAAATAACTTTAACACGGAAACATGTCACAAGAATACTTGAATTTCTCATTTCTGGTAAAAACTATAAAAAGCGCATAATTTTCCTTTGTGAAATTTACATTTTTTTTCCTAGTAAAACAGGAAGCATGAAGGGGATCAGTTCGTGAATTTCCTGATACATTCTTCTTAGCAACCGCAACTAAAAAAAGATATATCTTTTCCACAAACATTTCCTGTTCTAGACATCTGATGGTGCAGTGCTGTACATTCCTGAGGTCAAAATCTTGACGTTTCAATGCAACAAATATTGTGGACAATACGACGATTGTAAAAATATTTTATATTACGATTTATTGTTTTATTTTCTTGTTCTGTTTTTGAAATAAAACTAACAGAAACTATACATACCTCGAAATTATCTGGCAATAAGATTCCAATACAACAAACATTAGGTTTAATTATTTTAGAATTTTATTTCTAATTATGTTAGAATTGGCTAATTGTATTATACTACAGACACATTCGAGTCTAATGGGCGGACGAACGCAAATTACTCGATTACTATATAAGAATTTTTCCTTCATTGCAATATTAGATTTAATAATCGTCGATCTGATGAATCAAGTCGTAAAGATTCATGTCATGTCGGAAAGAGAATGGTAACGCACGGTGTTTCATCAATGTACTCGTGGGTGCATTAAAATACTTTGTTTTAAAATAAGTGTTTTTCTAGATTTTCCAGAATATCTTAGAGGTAACCGGCTTAGCGCCAATGGATTTGTCTTATCGAGAGGAATCGAATTGAGCTTCGCCTGCCATAAGTCGTGCGTTTACGTTACTTGAAAAAATCTTTAGAGAAATATCTTAAAAAATTCTGAATGGATCCTCGAAATAATGATTCGTTCTCCTGTAGGAAACCGAAATGCAATTAATTGTCTAGATTGGTGGACTGGAAGTAGATTAACAGTGTGACGCCCCACACAGGGACAGACTGACAGATACAAGTATTGATATTAGAGTTAGTAAATAGTTACTTTAATTTTTTCTATCTACGTTGATCCTTTTCAGCGAATTTTCTACTAAGATTTTCACTAAACCAACGAAGTTCTGTTTTCTTCCCTCCCTATATCACTGTTTCGCATTTATTTACTCTGTTCATTCTGATGAGAGTAGCCAACTATAATACTTCCATACACTCTCAACCAATTATGAAAAGTTCTCTTCATGGCAGAATTCGGTCCACTATTTTACATCGTCACTGCCAAAGATCTATTCGATTCCTCTCGATAAGAAAAATCCATTGGCGCTAAGCCGGTTACCTCTAAGATATTCTAGAAAATCTAGAAAAACACTAGTTTAAAAAAAAGTATTTTAATGCACCCACGAGTGCATTGATGAAACACCGTGCATTACTATTCTCTTTCCGACATGACATGAATCTTTAGGACTTGTTTCATCAGTCGATGATTATTAAATCGCGTTACTAATATTTGTTATTTCCTTCGAAGTTCTTTGGCGTTAACTGCAGGGGGAATCCAACAGCTTACCTTCGAAACTCCGAAGCTGCAGGGAGTTCTCCGGTGCACTTGTTGCACTTGTTTAGTCGCCGCGGGCTTCCGGCTGACGTTTTTCCACGCTGACGTCCGCCCGCCTGGGGCCGGTGCCCGGAAAGGCCATCCGCCTGCCTGGGGCCCATGTTTAGTCAGCCCGCACCCCGCGCCCCCTTCAACACCATCTCCCGCCGAGCGCTCTGTACGGGCCGTCGCCGGCTTCTTTGTGAGGGACCGAGATCAGCCGCGCGACTGCTCGTGGCAGAGCTGCGCTTCCACGGCGATAGAGAACGAATTGACGATTGAGCAGTTGCATCGCGGTTATCTAATCGGGAGCTTCGTAGTGACTTAGTTTTTGAAGTTGAAGCTCCCAATTGGTTAAACGCGACCCAGCTGATTAGCACTTTGTTTTAATCAGAGAATAGATCTAGTGTAAACGCTGCGATTATAAAGTATGTCGATTTAATCAATTACCGCCCGAATTAATTTTGCAAGCCATTCTCATCAACGGGCCAATGTTGGAACTAGCTAACCGCTAGTTATGAGCAATTTTTGTATAAAAAAGAAGTTAAACGTTTTCCTACATGTGACCCGATATCCACTGCGAACCAAACACCCGTTTGCTTTACGTCGCCTCTCCCTCCGACATAACCACTAATTACCATAGCAGCTAAGCACGGTTTTAGAATACTCAAGCTATCGCGTCGCGAATACGCTCTGGCCGGAAATGCACAATGCTTTGTAACGTACAATGCATTTTAAGAAGATTTGGATCGTTCAAAACTACGAATATGCCCTGGCCAGAAGCAAAAATATTTTAAGGATCTCGGGTAAATCATTATCTAGAATTCAGGAATTTCAGAACTTGCGATACATATGTTATATTAACCTGGTATATCGAAATAACTCGAAAAATTACGCATCATACAACGAAAAGTTTCAGACAAAAACAAATATCTCCAAGGGGGACATCTCTCTGACCTGCAATCGAACCTTGCTCCCGATCCTTAGGGAAGGGGAATGGGGAAACTTCTTAAATGGGAACCCCCATTTTTTTATTGCATATTCAAATTCTACACCAGAAAGTACATAACTTTTGTCTAAAATATTTTTGTGATTCTTGATAAATGACTGCGTAATCTTAAAAGTTATATTTATGGAATTATCTAAAAATTACACTTTGAATTGAAAAATAAAGAAACACCCGCTCATTAATTTTTAGAAAATATATCTAATGATAACAGTTCATCCCCCACCCCACCCACTGGCATTGGGGTGGGGGTTAACTTTCAAAACTCAAACGGGTACCCCCATTTTGTTCAATAAAGAATGAGATTTAAGGAGAAGGATTCTTTATTCGTAATTAGTAGGCGATTTTTTTTTAATCTTTCACCCTGATGGTGAGATGCGACGAGATATCTAAAACATGTTCCTCGATGGTCAGAGGCCAGGGGACTCACCTAAAACAAATACCCCGGAGACAACAGGAAACTACCATCTCACATCGGTGATGCTAAAAGTAGTTTGTTGAAATCATTTCAACGCTAACTTATCACGAATGAGAAAATCTACACGTTAAATCTAATTCTTTAATGAACGAAATGGGATTCTCGATTGAGATTTGTAAGTTAATTTTGTGGGGGTGGGGTGGGGGCTTATCTGTTTTAATAAGGGTATTAAAAAATATGCAAATGTTTATTTTTCAATCCAAAGTCCAATTTCTCGAACATTGTAAAAATCTTACTTTTGAGATTACGACGCCATCTATTACGAATCACAAAAAATACTTTGGACAATACGTATGTATTTTTTATTGTAGAATTCGAATACGAAATAAAAATGTGGGTTCCTACTTAAGATTTCAAAGTTACTGGCTCCCCACCCCCAGCGAGCGAGACCGAGGTTTCATTTTAGATCAGTGTTTTTGGTTTTCAGACAGTCCTTAGAGATGTTCAGTTTTTGTCTGGGACATTTTTTTCTACGATGTGTATTTTTCGAGTTATTTTAATTTGTCTGGTTAAATAGGACACCTGTGATGTTTCGTTTAAGAAGTCTGTGTATTTTGAGGGTATAAAATCCACAAGTTTGTACAAATAAAATAAATTTGAATCGACGTGAAATGTGTCCTCAAGTGAGAAAACTAAGTTTAAGTGAGTTACACAAACTGAACATTAAACTATATGACACATGAATGACGAGGTCAGTTAATGCACAATAATAGGAAGACTGCATGTTTTCAGTACTTCGCTATCTGGCTACCTCACTCCACTATATCTCAGCATTTTTGTTTTCCTCAAACTGCTTCCATGTTTTCTCCCGCCTCCCATTTCTTATTGTGTTACAAATGTCCTTTAACCAGCCACAGGTAATACTCTTTCTCCGTTCTCCCTTAGTTATTAAAATGCCGTTGTCAGTATCACAATCATTGAGAGAATGGGTATTAACACACTAGAATACATTTCTTTAATAATTGCCTCGAAATATTTTTCTTTGTTACTAATGCTAGTGAAAATTCGTACGTAATATTTCAAACGTTTCCATGAAATTACAGGGAGTAGGCCTACTCTCTAGCGACAAATATAAGTTTATAATTTATGGGTTAGTCATTAAAGTCTAAAATTAACTGTACCTTGTAATTTACAGAAGGAAAATATTTAAATATTAGTTCACAGTTTTCGATATCTCTTGTGGTTTAGAAATGTTCTGGGTTCGATTTGAAGATGTACAGCACTCAAAATTGCGTCTCTGGAATACATCACATTATTTTCCATACTTGCTACGTGTAGTGTCCTTATAATGTTGCATACATGCGGCAGAGTTTCATTTATCGTTCTAAAGAAGTATCGAAACACTAAATGTAGAGCCACTTTCACGCACGAGGTTAGACATAAGTGTGAGGAAAATACTTCTGATGCAATTGAAGTAATATCTCGTATGGACTTTCATGTTAAGCGATTTAATTAAAGCGATTCCCTAGTGAGCTTTTGAACGTCGCTCGAAGCGGTCACGATTCGAAGGTTTGACTTTAGTTTGCGATATTTTCTCTTTGCAACAGGTTGTTATAGTAATTTTGTGTCCAGTTAAAGAGGTCTTTCGAAATAATTATAGAAATATCTAATTTATTCCTATATTGCCTCAATGCCTTGTGGATGATCGAAGAACTCGTAAGAAAATCATTTAATGTGATGTGATTAAACATTAATGGTGATGCAATACTACGCTGAAATACTAGTGGGGTCAAGATTGTGAAGCTCAATCACCAACTTTCTTCTGATGGTGTTTTTTGGGGAAATTTCCAGGTACTGTCTTATTTATTTCTATTTTTTTTAAAATAAGGATTAATATTTTCTTTGATTGGAAAGGCATGTGGGACTACTTCTCCCAATAGGTAATAAAAATAGTATAACTCACAATGCAGATTCTACAAAATAACAACAATGTTCCTTTTCGTTTGCATTTTCTGCTGTGAGTAGCTATTTTAAAGTATTTTCTAACTAAAGCTTACTTGAAACAAAAGCCATGTCACCTCTTTAACTAGTAAAAATTATTAATTAGATCGCTGGTGAGTTAGATACCTTCTAATATTTAAGTATGGTAAATAAAATTTATTAGAACTTTGTTTACGGCCCGGAAGCTGCAAGCTCTGAGGATGATCGCTACGCGATCGAAACGATTAGCGAAATAAATTGTTGATACCAGACATCTTTTATTTACCATACTTAAATAGTAACAATTACATTTTTGGATACCTAGAACACATCCTGTCCATTTCCTGTACTGAGAGATACGAATATGTAAATATAGTGTAGTTAATATTTGTATGAAATTTCAAGGTGTCAATGATGCAAATTTGTAGAATAATTTAATCGTATATTAAAGAAGAGCTTAGGAAATTCCAAGACGATCTACTTACTAAACGTATGTGAGTTTTTTCACCAAACGCAATGTAATTCAGTTTTCTTTCAGTTTGACCCTGAGAATTATAAACCAAGTCAAATCATTATTAACCAAAAAAAATTGTAACGCATTTTAAGTTGGTTTAGAATTCAAGTTGGGTCATTAGTTCACAGAAATTACCAGGTGAGACCTTTGCGTTGGCATCAGCGTTGTAAAATGGTTAAACATTTCTTTCCTAAATTGCATCACGTCTTGACAGTCGAACATTCACACCGTAGAACGATCCTTTCTAACCCAGATGTTAACTTAATCTCGCAACGCCATTTCCTAAACTCACGCCTCGATTTGGAAATTAATTGGATTATAATTTTATATCCTTATTTACTATCCCTCTTTTTATATGCATTACCATAATTGAAACTTGAGTGTGTTTGCTTTCTCCGGTACCTATAGTCGACGTAATGACGATAATAATTTGCCCTGTAGGCTCACATACCTATGCACGCCCTTCCGTTCAGAGAAAGCTCCGCGCCGCGCCGCGTCGTGTTGGTATTTTGGGCCGGTTAATTAAGAGCGCAATAAGAAGAGTTTCGTCGCCCTGAGCCTCGTATTTATATCGCTGACTTCATGAATTTCATTCGAAGCGCCCCGGGCGTTCCATCTCGGCTCAGATTGTCGTTATTATAATTCTTAAGCGTCGGCCGGGCGGCCCGTGAGCCGCGCCCTCCGAACCCTCGCGGTGTGGGCGCGGGCGGCTGCGCGCCGGCGCACTGGGGCCAACTGACCAGCGCGAGGCCCAAACCTCGAAGCAGGGCCGTGCAGCTCTCCATCAAAACAGCGGACAAAGCTCCAGGGCGCTACTTTAGGAGGCGCTAGAGTCGCCGATTATTGAATTGAATTAATGCCTTATTTTACGCGGCGAGACTCAGGCCATGAGGCCTGCTCTTCCGCCTGACCACGCAAATTTCGCTACGCTCCTTTGACCAACTAGCAGAGAAAAGAGGTATTTCTTGGGCGACGAAACAGGCGATTTGAATTTTTATCTCAGAGGCGTCATTTCGGTATGAGGATCTTTAACATGCAAGTAAATCTACTAATATGGGCCAGCCGGCTTTACTTCCCCTCCGAAGGAAGGCGTTCTTTCGCCCTTAAAAATCCATGACTTCGATCGGGCTTGAACATGCTTGCCCGATCCGATCCCTGCCAACTTGGGTATTACATTTCGATACGCTAACCGTTGCACCATCGCCGCGCGCAAGGGCACAGTTGCAGGTTAGGCTCGCCAACTTCCTCGCATACAAATTGGCTAATTTGTGAGAAATAAGAAAAGTGTCTTTTAAATGTTCAATTATTCATAATATACACATTTAAGAAACACCTGAAGAACGCGCGAACATCGACTCTATATTTTGTAACATTATGGGCCTGCTTGCGATCCGCGAACTCACGCAGCAGCCACTCACGTTTTCAGTATCGTTGGCAGCAGTTCGTGTTTTAGTTCCTGTAAGGTGATGCAGCAGAGCGCGACATCGTAATGGTTTCCACCACGTTATGTGGGAGTTATAGGGCACTGGGCCCGGGATCGGACGGTTCGTGCCGTCACGCCGTACTGATGAGGAGTTGCAAGGCAAAAAATGTGGCTTAACATACCTAGCACATACAAAAAATGTGCAACTAACTAAAGTATTCGGTGACTCATGCCTGCGACCGGGTAGGTCCTAGGTCTCGAGTTCTGACGGTGACAGGATTTTTGACACTATGGTAGTACATAGATACAGTAGGTCGGATTCAACCGTCTGAAAGCGAATTCTTGCGGGCAGCCGCTCTGATAGGTAATTTTCCGTGGTATCTTCGATCAACACCAGGCGAAAGCCGGTGCAGTACCTAACAAACGGGCCACGTGCGCGCACGTTTTCCATCCACTTCCTTACCCTATCCTTACCACTTACACACTCTTACTCTTACATGCCCTACACTACCACACATGTCGGTAGCTTAGAACATGTCCAGGTTGGGAGATACCTGGTTGGGGAAACCCCGCAAGCCTACATGTAGGCCGGCGCCGTATCTCGACATGCAGCCGGAGATCAGCGCCACATCCCGCGATAAAAGCATGCACTACACTTACGAGACTAATGTCCTCAGCCGTTGACGCGCCCGGAATCACTAATCAACCAAACCAACCAAAACGAAGTGTGATCGTCGAGGTTTTGCCCTCGTTTCCGACATTTGGTCACACCGCGCGACGCTAGGCGCTGCATGGCTGCGCCGGAGGGCCTCTGAACCACGCGGTCGAGTGTTACTCCGTTATCAGATAGCAGGAGGACTCGATTAGAAGCCAATCGACGCGGTGCGTTCAATCCGCCTCGACCGCAGTCGCCGCCGTTTTGAGCTGCGGCGCGACCCGCCTCGCCCCATCAATCCTGGTTTTCTGTCTAATCACTTGATTTAAAATTCGCCGACGATGAGAATGGTCGATGGATTTGGCTGATAACCGTTTAGACGTTGTAGGCTAGGAGGTCTACTTTATGGCTTGAGTCACCTTCACATAATAAATGAATGCTGGAAAGAGTGTGATATATCATTTGTATGCCATGCCACAAGGGATAACTCGTTCAAAAAGGTACAAAAGGCAGAAGTTACCATGGAACGTGTTGAACTAGCCTATAAAAAACATTCTAACCACGATTATCTACAGAAATCAATGACAAGTAATATTGGAAGAGCAAGCACGTTTTACAAGCCGAACAACATGTTTAATTATTATCAACTTTAAACAAATAATTTACAAATAACTAGAATGTAATTCATAAATCAACATTCCCTTTCATGATTGGAAAATAGCTTCGAAATGGAACTATTGCGTAGCGTGTGGGTCATTTCCATATAAATGCACCTTTTTCAGTTCCTAGGGTTTTAAAGAGTTTTTATACGATAATGAAGGAAAAAATACTTCATATACTATACATTTACAAATATTGTAATTTCTAAGATCTTACTTAGCCTACGCTAATGTTCTTTATACCACCCGGAAAGTACGTATAGGTTTGTATCTGTATAGTTAAAGAAAAATGGCAGAATACATACTTCAAAACATTATTCATTTATACCAAATATTTTGGTGTTTCATGATATCGTATTATTTGCCGCCTTGGCCGATGTGGCTAGAGCGTATGCCCCTCGGCCCGAAGGGTCGCGGGTTCGAGTCCCGCCGTGGGCATGGTAGTTTATCCCTTGTCTTTCATGTATGCGTGTGTTGTCGCGGAAGGCCATGTGAGTCTGCTGACCACAGACCGAGGAACCCGCATGTGGATGTCTAATGCAAAAGATAATATGAGTCCCCATAAGGAACACATTGAGTACCCGGAGTTGATAGTCGAAATCGGCATCCTCTTAAGCTGGAAAAACCAGCGGAAGGAAAAAATGATGTAAAAACAGGGTACGGAAGGTACGCGCGCAGATCTACGTTATCTATTGCATTTAAATTCTTTCAATTCTTAAGAAGGGATATATATTTTTTTAATTTGTACTTAGAGCGCAGAAAAAATAGCGCAGCTGCGAGTTAAATGTCCTATGACGACGTGTTGGTCAGCGATTCTAGCGATCCGAACAACGATCAAGCAATGTTTCGCCGCCTTACAATTCGTAATACACCATCGTTCTGCTAAAGGTAAACAAGAAGAAAATGTTATACATATTAATGAATGTGGGCCACTGAAATTGAATAGTAGAATCATGAGGAAGAACAAATATTTCTTTAGTTCCTGAAAATATCTAGAAACGTATGTAATCTAAGTAGTAAATAAGGGTATCTAGTGTGTAATAACATTTCTGTTAGGTGGTAATAACAAATTTCCCTCTTACCTTTCTAGGTCTATTGGACTAGTAAAAAATAACATAACTCAGGGAGGTTTCGTTCATTATTGCCATATTTAATTGCACAAAAAAGCGCTCTTTTCGACACACGCATTCTTCTTAATGTGTTATCTAGAAAAGTAAAAGAATCCAGTTGGCGCATATAAAATATATTGCAATACATGTCAAATAAAAGGTTAAAACTTTGGTTCGATGTAATTTTTCGTGTAATTTAATGATTCACCCTTGAAATCCTAGGAATATAAAGCCATGAGGGCAAGAAATAATACTAATTATCTTTTAGTTTTTAACCTCTTCTTAATAAACGCAATTTCACAAAACAATTCGTATACTTCAGTAGCATCTA
This sequence comes from Gryllus bimaculatus, assembly GCA_017312745.1. NCBI lineage: Eukaryota > Metazoa > Arthropoda > Insecta > Orthoptera > Gryllidae > Gryllus > Gryllus bimaculatus. Next base: position 12,238,832 of record BOPP01000010.1, on the reverse strand, counting down.
TCTGTAGTTTTACTTGACCTTTTCCAGAATTGCTAGCTGTATGCGCGCGCATTCCTAACTAGTCAAAAAACAGGCTAAGCTACACTATTGCATAAATACGTACACCATGGTTATAGTAAGGATCTTTGGACAGTTTTATCCCGAGCATCGATTCTTTTTAAACCATCTAGAGCAGGGGACTTCAAACTTTCTTCTACTGGGAGGTGTGATAAAAATCTTTTAAGAACCGCGACGGCCAAAAATTAAAAGGCCTGTTAGGATGGAATTCATCGCCTATTTGTTAAATTAAAGTTTAATTAACGAAAGTTAATAATTTACAAATTAATTCATAAAATAGGTATGAGCATAGCAGAAAATTATTGTGAACTTACTATTTAGTAATAATTAATACACACTGAGGACTACAATTTTGAAGTTTCAAAAATTAATTACTGACACTTCTTTCCTAAAACACAGAAATGATAAATAATTTTAAAATATACGTCACTGAGAGTAATGAAATTGTTTTGTATACAAAACAATTTCATTGCTCTCTAAAAATAGTCTAATAATACGCTAATAATACTAATAATCACATACTAACAATAATACTAATTGTTAATAAGTATTATTGAGGCTAATAATAAGACTAATAATACTATAACAATAAGTTAATTTATGGTTCAATTTTTCTTTGTTTTCATGATCAGGTCCTGTCCTTAATCGTTTATAATAAGAGAGGAATTGATCAAGTTTTACAAGTTTAATATTTGCTATAACTTTCACCTCTCTATTTAGATGTTACAATATTTTATAGCCCTTAGAAACAGAAAGGGAAATTGATGAAATAGAATATGAGGAACTGGAAGATGCCTTAAGAAAAATAAAAAATTGAAGAGCGAGTTGAAGCGATGGCTTTAAAGGCGAAATGATCAAATATGCCTCAGAAAAATTAAAGAAACGACTCTTATAATTTCTCAATATATGTTGGAAAAAAGTGCTTATACCGCAAGACTGGAAAATTGAAATAGTTAGCCCTATCTTTAAGAAAGGACACCGGTTGTCTTGTGAAAATTATAGAGGAAAAAGTCTTTTAAATGTTACATGCAAGATCTATTCTAAAATAATCGCATCCAGAGTACGTAATATTGCAGAGACAATGTTATTCGAAGAAAGAAATGGATTCAGGAAGGGAAGGTCTTGCTCCGATAATATCTTCATTGTCGAGCAGATTCATTGTCAGATGAGAAATATAGAGAATTTAATATAAGAATACACATGCTCTTCATAGATTACTCTAAAGCTGTTGATATAGTGAACAGAAATACACTATTTAATATATTGCAACGAAAGGCCTACCACCACAGCTGATTTTAGTCATTAGGAACATCTATAATAACTTATAAATGTATATCAAGGACCAAGAGAATAAGAAAGAGATAATAAGCCAAGGAGTAAGACGAGGATGTAGTCTATCCCCAATTCTTTTTAATTTATATTTACATGAAGCATTCAATATGTAGATATTCAGTCTAAAATCTTATGGTCATAACATTGGTAAAGAAAGAAACCTAATGACCATATTATTCGCAGATGACTAACTTATAATAGCAAATGAATATATTCTCCAGAAAGCACTGTTTGAATTACAAAAGGTAACTGAAATGTACAATCTCTGCATATCCTCTACAAAAACAAAAGTCATCGCTTTTGAAGGGATGGAACCGATTAGATCCAAATTAGTTGAATATAATTCACCTACAGAGCAAATTTCAAGTTTCAATTTCTCCGGATACAATATGTCATTCAGAGGGGAAATAGATATACAGGGGAAAATTGAAAAACTAAATCGTATAAACGGAACAATACTGAGAACCCTGAAAAAGAAAGTCAGAAAGGACGCAATGATTAAATTCTATAAGGTATTAAGTATCCCAACATATTTATAAAAATATGGAAGTGAAAATTGGACAACGACCAATAAACATTGCACAAGTCTACAAAGTGTTGAAATGTGATTTCTGAGATCAGTGGGTGGTTATAAGTTGATGGACAAGAAAAGGAATTTAGAAATTCGCAAAGAACTTGAGATATTTAATCTTCAAGAGAAAATCAATTACTTGAACACAGCACATTGAAAGGATGCAAGACGCCCACCTGCCGAAAAGAATTCTACAATAACATCCTCAAGGACGAAGAAATCCTGGCCATTCGAAGAAGAGCGGTGATCAGATGGGATCGGAGGCGTAACAGGCAGCGCCTATATACCTGAAGGAGAAGAAGAAGAAGAAGAAGCAGAAGAAGAAGAAGAAAAAGAAGAAGAAGAAGAAGAAGAAGAAGCAGAAGAAGAAGAAGAATTTTTCTTTCACCTTTTATTAAAATGCCTCTCAAATGTTCATGTAACTTATGAGCTACATCTATGGCTAACAGATTACTTAGATTTCACATATTTCATTTTTGATACAGTTCATATCAGTAACTTGTACCGAATACTGAAAAGAAACTTCTGGAAAATGTTTTACTTTTTTGATAAAGTTCTATTCGGAGCTTATTACAGAATTCAAACAAATTTCCTTCTTGTACTTTGTCCGGCATTGCATCATCAGCTTAGATGTCAGTTATTTCCATTTATATATCTACTGAGACTTCCTCAGTTTCACATGAAAACGGGATCTCAAAAACTCTTATGGCTCTGTAGTTAACATTCAAGTCAGTGAATCTAATTTGAACTGCTTTTTTTACTTCTGAAATAATTTCCAAACCAAATGGGAGTGGGAAATAAGAACCATTTCCAGTACGTAGTTACTTAGAGGTAGGGTAGTGAGGAAACGATTTTAAAGCAATTTCGTTTACTAGAAATAATTTTCTGCGTAAATGTGAGTGTGAAAGAACATTGCATTCAAAATATGTGACATGGTCGCATCACAAATGAACATAAATATTAAAATTTTAACTAACGTGTTTCTCAATAACACTATGGAATTAACAAGAGAGGAAACTACGATCCAGAAGTATTGGGAAAAATGTTCTTAAATGGAAAAATATAATATATTTATTGAAAGATTTATCTGACACAATGAGTGAAGTTTGTCGTTATTTCTACTTTGACATTTCCACTATTTTCGCCCAAGTTCGTGAAATATTGTAAACATTAGTGCCATCATGCTGTTTCAGCAGTCTGGCAATCGTTAATATTACCAATTTGCCGTGTCCGGGACCGCTGTATGCTATTGAAATCATAGTTATTCTTATTATAGTGATGGCCTTCACATAGAACTCTACTCGATTGCTGTCGCAATGAGAAAGAATAAAAGGAACTTCTTTGAAGATAAGCTTCGACCACCGGTACTTGTAAACCGAAGGTCATTTCCTTAGCGACTCATCGCATTCAACCGATTACAGGCAATAACTATCAAAATATGCCGATGCATGTTGCGGAAAACATTTATTCTGAGGCTTTTTTCAACTAAGACCGGTTACTCGCCTCTGTCCCGGAAACTTGATAAGAGCGCGTTGTTCCTCGCACTATGCACAAGACCATAGTCCCCAATGTTTGTTCATGCTGTTTACTTGACTATATCACATGGATTTGTTGAGGGAAACACCCACTCTTTTGTATTAAATGCTATTGTTAAACAGAAAAAAAGGAACTCCAAAATTTTATGTTTGTTTAGATAATGTCTAAATGATGCGGCGTTGTGTGTGTGTGTGTGTGTGTGTGTGTGTGTCTATATGTTGGTGTTCTTTTTATTATTTTTCTTTTCTTTTATTTTTATTTTTTTATTTTTAATTATTGCGTGCTCAAGTGGATGCTGGCCTCTATAGAACTAGGGCGACGTATAATTGTATTGCCTGAGAGCGAAAAACTCACTTACAGATTCCATAAACAGTCAGTAATATGCAACTTTAAAGGTGAGTGAACAAAAAATACTTTTCTTGATTTAATTATTAATTAAACACAATTTAGCACAATTCCACACCATGGCACAACGTCAACATGAATGAACAACTTTGCACCTGTTTGCTCTACGCAACACGTACGGCGATAATATGCCTCCGAGAGTTTTGTAAGAACATTAAAAATTGTTTGTACGCTTCTGAACGTTTGCAGATTTTTGGGTTGAATTAATGCTGATAACGTATAATTAGTAGCGTACGCGAAAAGGAAGTTTTGTCAGTGTGATTCGGATTTCATTACTCCTCGCCCTTTGTAATACAACATATACAAGACAACTCGTATCCATGCCAAAGAGGGATTCAAAACTGCGTTCATTTGGAAAGAAGTGTTGATATTTTTTACTGAATACAAGCAGTTTTTATCGGTGGTATTAATTACTTCTGAAGTTAACGCTTTTAATGAGGCAATACACAGTAACAATAAATAATATACGTGCAGAAGAAACGTTACGTAAAGAAGTTTAAAAATTATTGAAGAATTATTTAAATACACTTTCGCCTACAAATGACATTGATGCAAATCATTTGTAAAAAAATAGTAAATTAATTCCCTGTAACAGTTCTATTATTACTATTATCTGATAATTTATCGCATTATTATTTCTGCCTAGAAGAAATAAAAATACATGGTTAAAACAACAACTTTTACATGTAATTTTGGAGCAGCAGTTCGAATGTTTAACTAAAATGTGCGAAAGAAAAACAATTAAACAACACATTGAAATAATATCCCGTTACTTACCGTTCATGTTCTGCAACTGGCTGCGTCACATAATGGGCGACCTGTGTTCCGAAAGGGGGCGGCAGGGAGCGTTGTGCAACTCGCCAGAATCGCGGCGGTCATGCAAACGAGGCGGGCGGGCTGGCGGGCGCGCGCGAGGCCCGCGGCAGACGCGTGGCGCGGCGGCCTTGGGGCCAATCACGGCGAATCCGCAGGAGCGTAATGGCCAGCGCGCCGCGCCCGCCGCCGCCGCCGCCGCCGTCGTCCTTCGAGCCCTCGCCGGCCGCCGCTGCTCCGCGCCGCTCCGCTCCGCGCCGCGCCGCGCTGCGCTATCCGCAAACTATTAAGGGGAGCATCCGCCTCCGCTCGCCGCCGCCGCCGCCGCCGGGGGCCCTCTGGAGGCGCACGCGGACCCGCCACTCCCCGCCGCTCCCCGCCGCTCCCCGCGCAATCGGATCGGGCGGGGGCTCGGCAGAGGTGCACCGCTCGGCGGCGACGGAGCCACCCTTACGGAGGCCCGCGCCCCAACTGCAGCCCACTTTTCCTTGTGTTAGCAAAATGCGTTACAATGGTAACTAGGAATCGGCGTATTGTTATTTCACGTATTAATAATAATAATAATAATAATAATAATAATAATAATAATAATACCAGAAAGCACATTCTGAGAGATTCTACCATTCATTCCGACTCGTATAGAAGATGTGAGGCTGCAAGCGAAACTATCCAACACGTGACAAGTGGAAGTAGCAGCCACGCACAGTTGGAATACAAAAAGAGGCATGATGAAGTGGCGAAGCAGTTCCTCCAATTGTTGGCATTGAAAACGGGCTTACTCGCCACTTCCGTGCCGTATTATAAATATGTGCCTCAGAATGTGCTTGAAAGTAGTGAGCACACACTCTACTGGGATCGTTCCATTATCACTGACAGACATGTCGGCGGCAATAGACCCGATATAACGTACATTGATAGAAACCATCAGCAGGTTTTCCTTATCGATATATCAATACCCAATACCCACAACATATCGGGAAAATATCAAGAGAAGATCCATAAGTATTCCGATCTCGCCCATGAAGTCGCAACTCAGTGGAACTTCAGAAAAGTGACAACTGTGTCTATAATAATATCATCTACAGGAGTGATCCCGAAAATGACACTTCAGGCACTGGAGTGCCTTCACATGACTGCCAGAAATGTATACAATATGCAAAAGTCAGTAATTTTAAATACATGCCGTTTTGTCAGAAGCCATCTGAACCTTCAGTAAAGCAACCACACACCTGGTCATCATTCATGAGTGGTTGACATACCGACCAGTAGATACTGTGAATAATGAAAGATGACAATAATAATAATAATAATAATAATAATAATAATAATAATAATAATAATAATAATAATAATAATAAAGAAAATGTGTTTCTCCTCGCAATTGTATATTAGAATGCAAAAAGACGAATTAGCCACGAAACATATAAAGTGTTTATATCCATCCGTGCAAGGCAATACTGATTCGAACTTACTAATAGCCTACTATATTTAACCACGTGACCTTTAATAGAGTCACTTCGAGACACCATTGCCCTGTAATGAAGAAAATATACACTGCTTTGCTCTTGAAATTTGTGATTACGATTCATTTTTTACATACCTATCACCTTAGCAAATTGTATGTGGTTTTTTTGATTATGAGATTTTAAAGACACATTTTTCCAACTCCCTAGTGTGAAATAGCTGGATTAGAACAATGATAATAGTAATAATAATAATATTAATAATAGTAATAATAATAGTAAATCAGTTTTCTGTATCTTACTTTGCTATTTCATTCTAATAGAATGAAATATACCAGTTGTTTATTTGTGGGAGTTTTCTGTTCGGTTCGAACTGGATTGCTGTAGTTTCCCCTCCAACCCTCTTTGCCACTCCTGCCAGAACGCTCAGAACCCTGCAACGCGAAGGGAAGAACAAAGGTCACCCGCCCCAAGGGCAGGAAATATTGCTTGGCTCTCTACGCCCCGACGTTCAGGACTACGAGAACACAATAGCCAGGACTGTGTGTAATTTCAAATCACGTGCCCGAAATACCTTATTTTTACCCAGTATTAGCTTTAAAAATTAAATAATGATTTATCATTGTATTCCTCTTTTAATGATTTATCAACTGCAGGAGACACATTTCCATTTAAAAGGTCACAGATAATTGAAAATCCTCAAAAATAATATTACTGATGGGAGTTCCGTAGTTATCACTATTACACAAAACACTAACAGTTTACTGAGGAACAATTACTATTCACAAGCTTAAAGTACTCATTGGTTCACAGTACCTTTGGAATGTAATTGAAATCTAGAAAACAGCTGTTATATTATGTTTTCTCACTAGTTTTTAAACATTTTATTCAATTATCTTGTATTAAATTTTTGAAAAATATATTTAGATGCCTTTATAAATATTAAATATTTTCAAATATTCATATTAAGAAAATATCTAGCGCGGAACAATTTTTTTTGAATGCGTGCATTTGCACTGTAGTAGTTCTCCTTTCGAAACTTTCCTCTGATATTTTAGGAAAAATGTTCCTCATATCAGAGCCAGAGGAAAACAGTGCATGCTGAAGGTGAAGCTTACGCAATTCTCTTGACTTCCTAACAATTTTTGTGTCAAAAATAGTAATTACTAGCGAACTCGGGAACGAGTACACCTTCAATCATCGTTAGTCTTACGATCTGTGCAAGTCAGTGCATCTCAAAATGGATAGCGTGAGTCAGCCTCTAGCTGGGTGGCTAGCCACGCTACCTCACCGTGTGACAAGAATCCAGCATTATGCCTTCACCCTTTCACGGCGTACAGAGAGCCGCCATTTTTTGTTTACATGCAGTGCATTCACAGATATTCTGAAACACTAAGTAACTAGTCGAGATTATGTTGGTGACATTCTGTTAGTTATTGAGAAACTAGACAATAGCACTGGTTTGGAAAAAATAGTCTATTCATAGTGAGAATGTAAGTAATAACTATAGAAGTATGGATGGAAATTAATATTCATTTTATTATAACATTTTGTTAATGAATCTCCAATAGTATATTTAAACATTTATGCACTGAAAGGTAAGACGCTCTCAAGTGTACTAAATCCTTACAAAGTTTTTCTAAAAGTCAGAGAATCACACTTAATTTACTAAGACTCATTAATTTTCTGTCCAAGAGATATATAAAGCGTTCCCTAAAATTGAAAAATATTGAAAAAACCTGTGATAAGATTATGATGAATGATAATATTATGTCAACGTCATTAAGCTATTTCTCTCGTGAAATTAACTTCCATTAGTATGTGTCAAGCACAAATCATGTTTTCTGTCCCCACACCCAAAATTCTCTCTTTTTCTTAACGCATATTCTTACAACCTCCTTCCTCCTGACTAATCCCAAGGCACTACACGTCAATCACAGGAAGTGCTGTCGTGTGCATTTGGAGCGCGACTACATTATAGTAAAATTTGGTGCATTCTGGAACGTTTTTGGACGTAATGTCGTTCTAGGGAAAAATCTCATGAAATACCACTCGTGCATTGAAATTTGCAGATACATTTACATACAATCATAGTATTTACCTGAGATAATAATATTACACCATGAAAATATATCAATTCCTGTATTATATCAATGAATTCCTGTATTCTTTTGATAAGTTATTCACAAAATCTATTATAAAAGGGTATATTAAATTATTTATTTCCAATTTTGTATTTCCAATCATCGAAGTTTGTGAGCAGGCGATTTGAGTATCTTGTTACAGGAAAGTGAATTTATAATCTAGAGTTAGATGAATTTGTATTTTTGTGTTGATTCCAAAGTACGTTAGATGTCCTTTCAATGAACGCATGGATTATTATTTGACAGTTCCTTGTTTTGAGAATAATTAAATAGTTGTATCACTGGGATTTAAAAATAGTTATCCGATTCAAAGGAAACTAATGTGAAATTAATCAAGATGGATAAATCAATAAGTTAATTTCAATGTACGTTGTTCTTTCCCCTGGAAGAAATTACAGAAGTAACGGATCGATCGGCCGAAAGACAAAACCAGTTTATCGCGAGCCGAGGCCCCATTTCGCCTAGGCGTCCTGTAACGGAGCGCATGGAGGGCGTGAGTCATGCGCTCGCTGGGTGGCGTCCCTGGCTGCCCGTCTTGGGCGCGCACGAAACCGGCAGCGAGTCTTCCAGCGGCTGTCACGACGCCCATCGCCCTCCGCCGCTGCTGCCTGCCGCCCACTGCCGTGCGACGATTTTGCCGTCGGCCCTCCGATTGCCCAATGCAAATGCACAAGGGAGGATATAGAGCGACTTTTATAACAATGAGACAAAGTGACAGTTCGCTAAACAAGTGAACGTCGCATGTAATTCAGAGAAGTGTCCCTCCGCCGCGGCAGCTGTTTAGCCTCGCCTCTTCGTAAAGTGTTTGTTTACGGATCCCGTAAAAATAAGCAGAAGTCTATCAGTTTCGCTTATGTATATGCACGTACGTGAGTACTGGAAATATTGAAATATAATTACATATGTAGGAAAATGCCTTAAAAATGTCTCGTGGCGCACTATTTTTTTTGTCGGGCGAGGACTTCTCAAAAGGAAGCGTCGAAGCCATTTACAAGTTAGCCAACTGCAAACGAACGAATGGAAGAAGGAGAGTCTAATAGGCTCAAGAACACAACGACCACGGAACCTTCAGTTGTGTTGCCCACACTACCTCTCAAAACGGTCCGTTCATATAAAAATCGCTATATACCGAGGGTTTGGAAGTGAGAGTTTCCGGACACATTGGCCATTATTGAGCGACTTAAATTTGGAATCTTATGTCAGATAATCGGTTGTGAAGCGGTTATCCAAGCGGGCACTTCGATACCTAAAAATAAAGCCGTAACTAAGCTCCTGATTGGTAATCGCGTCCAGCTGATGAAGTCGCAAGTCACTATGTTTCAATTAGATTATAGTCCCTTGAGTGTACTGTATATTTTACCTCAGATGTGGCGGTGTTCCTTCCATTCTTGATCAAGAAATCTGGCGCTGACATACACGTCCGCTTGCGAGATTTCCCATTCCTGGTTAGGATCTCCGGGCTCCAGACCAGTCGGGTCCAGCTCTAAGCTTCTGACTGGTCTACCAACTAGTGTTGTAGAGTAGTGCATGCCAATGCGTGTGTACGAGGAAAGGCGAGAACAAGGATAAGGAAGGAACGATAGCGCGTGAACCTTGACCTGTTTGTGAAGGCACGGCTCCGGCATTCGCCTGGTATTTATTGGAGAAACCACGGAAGACTATCGATCAGTGCATCCAGCCGCTAGAATTCTTCTGCAGGTAATGGATGAGTCGATCTAGCTACACAAATAGAGTCAAAAACCGTCGGAACTCGAACCTTAGGACTTTCCGGCTGAAGATACTTGAACTGGTGCCTCGTACTACTTCAGCCGGTCTGATGCTCAATGCTGGAAAAATATTAATTCGTCCCAGCAATGCAAACAAATTACTCCAATTTCAGGAGCACCATTTCCGATTTCCCTTCCAAATATTGAAATCGGGTAAACTGTGCCTCGAAAGGGAAGATGTCACCGTCGACCCCGCCCCCACCTCGCCTTGTGCCACTCCACTGAACTTCCTCTGTAGAAAATTGCCAGGTTGTACACTGCCATGCTGGGCGTTTGGTGTAGTGACGACGAAGTTTAGAAAAACATGATACGTCTATACATCAACAAAAGGTTTTCGATGTCGATGAAAACATCGTCAAAGAATATCAATGTTTAAAATATCGATGTTTTAAATATGCTGAAACATTTCGAAATAAAATGCCCTGGTTCTAATGTGATACATAATACGTCAATATTAGTTTAAAGTTTATTCTTCCTTAACTTTGTCATATTAATTTTCTATTCAGTTTTCTATGTAGTCAAGATTCCTATTGCAGTTTAACGATATAACCACGTACAAAATATTAAAAAAAGATAACAGCACCGGAGAAAGGTTTGCGAATAGAATAGGCTTTCGTGCGGACTAGTGATCGACAACAGTGGCAGTTGTCAACGATTGTTGATTGCGATTAATCCACAAATAAAACTGGCAGAGACAATTTTACGAGTATTTAAATCATGAGAACCTTTTTTTAAAACATCGATTCTACACAATTATATCGATAGGAAGAAAACATCGAAAGCAAAACTTCGATGTTATAATATAGATGTTTCAGCTCGAAGATATCGATGTGTTTTATAAACACAAGTTTTTTGCCATCTCTAATGTGGTCCCGACCTCACAAGGAAAGAGTCTGCTGGCCACCTCTATTGCTCGCGTGAGACCGCCCCCCCCCTCCTCCGCGTCGCGCCGCAGTGCACGGAAGCTGCTGAACGTCGCGCACCGAGCAGTGGGCCCAAATGACAACCACAGCGCCCTCCCAAAGGGCTGTGGCGAGACTCAGGGCCATCAGAAGGAAGAGCATCCATCAACCGCATTCACTTTATTAATGAGCCTCTTCCTTGGTACCCCCGCCAAAGAAACCCATAAAATATTTAAAACTGCACATTGACAACAAAATGAATTGGAAACAACACATACACATCAAAGTAAAACTAAATACGAACTGCATCAACCATGGTAACTTATCAATAGGTCTTCATACAATACTACAATAATACAGACCGACAATAATCAGATCGACACTTCTATACGCCTTAATATGGATTAATGATTCAAAAACGAACCTCCATAAAATTCAAATCGTCCAAAACCAACCCATATCATCTAATGCATCCTGATTCGTATGAAATCACCAATTACATAACGAATTTCTCCTTGATCCCATCGTTGGTCACATTGCTTACCTGTCCCGTACCTTCTTCAATATTAATCACTTCCAAAAATTATCTTCATTCAATCTTTGTACTATTGTCATCACAGACAAATATCCATTTCATAACTTCTGTAAATTATGTTCAGAACAAGAGAACCTATGAAGTGTCATCATGGTTGCCTCAATCTTTGTATTAGCGTAAGCTTGAGTTAAGATGTAAATGTTAAGCCACCTGTACACGTCTGAGTAACTGATCTATGTACAACAAAGTCAAATAATAAATGAAAAAAAGAAAAAGCATGCGAATGATACGTATGCTATCGCGCACGCTGCATTCTAGACCGACAAGTTCGCAGAGATTTTAGGGTTGCAGATTTGCACATTGGTAAAGTTACAGCAAACGCTTTGGTCCTTCATACAAATACATTTAATTATTAAATTTCTGAGAAATGTTAGTTTAATTTTACATTTAAATATAAAACGTCCAAATTTCCAATTGTTAGTACATAAAGAGTGTTCATCGTGCGAACGTTTGATTACCTCCCCAACAGATGTGCGCAGTTCTTAGCTGCTTTCAAGTATACGTAACCGACTAATTCTACAGTCTCACGAACCGCTGGGTTTATCAGACAAGCAACTGGGCCAACCCGTCACATTTTTTGTGATCCACCGCGTGTTCATTTTGGGAACCACCACCATTTTGAAAAATTTTGGCAAACCATTCCGGAGATTAGAACTCGTCCCGGGTGGGGCGGCGCCCCGCCGGCGAGAGATACTTGGCTGAGGGAAACCCCGGCAAGTCGGCACCGGAACCCGCTATTCAGAGGAGAAAGCCACTTCTCGAGGAGGAAACCATATACTACAATTACAGTCGTTGACGCTCTCGGAATCACCCCTGCTAGCCGACAGTAGGGTGGCGTCGTATCTCGTCATTCAGCGAGGGAAGATCACCGCCACTTCCCGATGGGAAAAATACGTTCAACACTTCGGGATTAACGACAGTTGTTGAGGCGGTCGAAATCAGTAACAATTAACCAACGTTTTGAACACCAACTGACAGTGCTTACTACTTGCGTGAACTGTTTTGGCCCACTGGTGTCCAGTACGCGCCGAACGAGCTCTCTCGCTCCGGATTCCTCACGTGGTGGCGGCGGTGGCGGCGGCGGTGGCGGTGGCGGTGGTGGAGACAGAGGCAGAGGCGGTTGCGTGCTGGCGGTGGCGGTGGCGCGCGTGGCGGCTGGCGGCGGTGGCGGTTGCGGTGGCGGCGGCGGTGGTGATGACTGGCGGTGGGCGACGGTAAAGGCGGTGGCAATGGCGGTGGCGGGGCGGTGGCGGTGGCTGGCGTTGGCGGGGTAAAGGCGGCAGGTGCGAGCGGTAGGTGGTGCGGTGGGCGGTGGCGGCGGTGGGCGGGTGGCAGTGGCGGCGGTGGCGGTGGTGGTGGCGGGGTGGGCGTGGCGGCTGGCGGGTGGCGGTGGGCGTTTGCGGTGGCGTGCCGTGGCGACGGGTAAAAGGCGGCGGTGGCGGCGGTGGCGGTGGCAGTGGCGGCGGTGGCGGTGGCGGTGGCGGTGGCGGTGGCTGCGTGGCGACGGTAAAGAGGCGCGGTGGCGGTGGCGGTGGCGGTGGCGGGTGCGGTGGCGGTGGCGGTGGCGTTTTGCGGTGGCTGCCGTGGCCGACGGTAAAGGCGGCGGTGGCGGCGGTAGCGGTGGTGGCGGCGGCGGCAGCGACTGCTCTCGTCGTATCTGGGGCCACGCGCTCGCCCGCTGCAAGATGAAATATACCGGCGCAATCCGCCGTAAATAAGGCGCGCGCTTATCGCTTCAGCATCTGCGGCGGCCGTGGAAATGGCGGCGAGGCGAGCAGTGGGAGAGAGGTCGACTGATGACCACGGAAACAATGATTTTTGTATTTGTATTTAGCCATTATAAGTCCCGTAAACGGCAATTGGCCTAGGCGCCGTTAGACACCAAGGTTCCTAAACAGTCATCCTATCAGAAACCCACGATGTCTCGATTTCGCTTAACCTTCGTGACTGCACGTAGTTAACGAATTCGGCTAGCGATGCCGGTTTTGCGGTCGTGGCTTTTCAGTAGAACCACACTACCATTCGCATGGATGACCGAGAAAAACACGAAAACTCTGATCAGGATGACAGGCACGGAGCCTTGCCAATGCCAAGTCAGCTACGCTCGAGTCACTTCGCTCAGAAGAAACAATACTTGCTAACAATGTCGTTAGTCCGGAATCTAGTGTGTAGAGACCCATAGTCACATCGAGCCCTCTTAATTCCGTTTGCGGACAATACAGGATACCGAAAAAACAGAAAGGGGCCGGGGCAGAAATTATAGGAGATAATTTGAGCGCAGATTTCAAATCTAAGACAGCATTTGCGCACGTTTTTATAATTTTCTTTGTTTTGGGTAAGTGCAGCAGAAATAATAAGATTTAATGAAACACAGAAACATTAGCTAAAAATGGGTGTTTTAAAACATGATTCCTATGCAAGCTCTCATTTTTCTTTCACTAGACAGTTACATTTTGCAATAAACGTCGACACACATACATTTTAAAATTAATTTAATAAAATGTCGTTTCCATTTTCAAAATTTAGCATTAATTACTGACTAAGAATCAGCACAATCTTGCTAAGATATTGTCTTCATAATTTTATCGTCTCCAGTATCAAACAGTATGAACTTGAACACTGAATTTTAACTTAGAACAATGAATTCGTTCCTGCCTTTACATGTCGAATAAGTCTTGCCCATTTTTATTCAAGTATATTTTCATGTAGCAAATAAAATAAACGCACCGAAAAAACCTATTTATTCTAAATAACTAGCTCACTCCTATCATAATCGCAATGTTATCCACGAAGTACGCACGTTTCCACTTCAATGGCGGATTTCAAATTGTTCCGTGACGGAAACGCTATTTTATTAAATTAATTTTAAAATGTAAGTGTGTCAACTTTCCTTCCGAAAATTTATAGTTAAAGAAAAATGAGAGCTTACCTAGGAAACATGTATGAAAAATATTCAATTTATAGCTAATGTTTCGGTGTTTCATTATATTTTATTGTTTCTGTTTCAGCCAGCCAAAACACAGAAAATGATGAAAACGTACGCAAATGCAGTGTCAGTGAAAGCAGCGCTGTCGGCTGCTCAGCTAGTTTCTATTCCATTGTCCTTGAGTCACGCCGTTCGCCTTCCACCCGGGTTATCGAGATTTAAAAATCAGGCAACTTGTGGAATTTGTGGTAGATTAAGTGGGCTGGTGGTAGCGTTTTCTTGGAGGTCGCCCGTTTACCCTCCCTGTCACTCCACTCGGGCTCCATCAAAATCGCTCGTCCTTTATTAGGTACGGCTATATGGACGAGGCGCTGATATCATAATAAAGATAAACATGAAGAAATGAGACCACTGTAAGTCGGAAGTCCACAAGACGGTGTATTCGAGATAAACATCCAAACATTAAATGTTAGATTTATTAAATATTATTTGTGGAAAGATAATCTCTTAAATTTAAAACTCTTGTTCGGAAATATGAAATATCTGGATGCTTCAAAACCCTCAGTTCAAATGCCTATTTCACGAACAAAGTGACGTCTAAATAATAAGAGTTGGTAAAGCAATTGAAGTTTTGTCTTCAATTGTATAAAACTTAGAATACAGAAAGACAAACTGACTTGAAATGACAACTTTTTAATATCAATTTATTCTCAATTCCGTGCGCCAGATAAAAATTGGTTAATTGCGTTTGTTCAAACAGGTTCACAACACTCCTTGAAAGCAATTGAGGCAAATGAAACTTAAGAATTTTACGTTCCTCTCGGTCTTCCCAAATATTTTGAAAGCTCCACAAAGTCCTTACATCTCTCACAGTTATTTTTGTGGATTAAAAAACAATTTTGAAGGGCAGAGAAGAGTGTTAAATCTAAACTACACAGTGGAACAAACCTTTGCTAACTGCTACAACTGTGGAAATTCTACCGGGACTGAGACTGCTTGCTTACCCACACTTCACTCGTAGATTTACATATGAACAATTGACGAGTATTCGAAAGTGCTAACCCTTGAATACGATTTAAACAAAGGAATCATTTTACGAGTCCACAACAGAATCATTGTAGGCCGGGATGACTGATCCCAACGGGGAAGACTATTTAATAGAAGCGACGTCAGCAGGACCGGAGACGACTTCGGGTAGGCTGAGATGTTTCATCGTTTAGCTACTTTAATCGTTCGTTTTCACGGTTTCCTCCGATCGATGACAAGATGTTGCTAAAGTAATATCTAAAACAATAGATCATGGGCCGCGTGCCGTCCGACTGGGCTTAAGTACAACGGTTAGCTGTCGTAACCGTCCTGTTAGAACCAAAGTGGGTCCAAACTCGATGAAAGCCTCGTATTTTTAAGGACAAAAAAACACTTCGCACACCTTTCTTCGGAGGGGAAGTAAAGCCGGTTGTCCCGTTGTAAATTTACTGCATGTAAAAGATCCTCCGGCTTAAAAGAAGTCTCTGATCTGAATTCAAATCACCGGTTTCGTCTCTCGAGATGATACGTTCTTTCTCTGCTAGATGGTCAAAGGAGCGAAGTGAAATTGCGTGGTGAGATGCAAGAGCAGGCCTGTGTCTCGCCACGTGAGATAAGGCATCATTGTATTGAATTGTATTGAAATGAATCCTGTGGAAGTGAAGCAGCCAAACCTTCAATCGTAAAACTGGTTAACTTGCGGAACCAAACAGGCAAGTCGCAATCGACTTAGGGAATGGTACACAACCATGGATGTGTTTCATTCAAATACTTACCAACCTAGCGCACTCACTTAAACAACTTCTAACGAAGAGGCGTGTACGTCTTCCTGGAATAGGACCCGCCAAAACTCACCGCGTACGGAGCTTGCGAATTCCTCCACTGTCTGCTATTGACCTCCGCAGAGCGGCCGGCAGACCTCTCCTGGGCGGCCGTGATATTCTTCACGGGGGGCGAGGTAATGCATTAGTTTACTGGCTGCTGCTGCTGCCGCGGCGGCTTGTTCGAATCCCGGTCAGCGCCCCCCTCCACCGCCGCCGCCGCCGCCGCGCCGTGTACCCGCCGCGCCCCGTGCGCACGAGCCGTGCAGCTCGTATATCGCGCGTCGACGACGCGTGCCGCTGCGCCGCGTGATGGAGATTTCCGGGGCGAGCCGTACTGCCCGGCTCCGGCGGAGAGGGTCAGGCGAGCCCTGATGGGGTCACTGACACCCGCAAGAGGTGATCGAGGCCATTTCCTCCTCCTACGTGCACTACGCCACTACACATGCCGGGAGACCCGTCGGGAGCTTAGAGCTTGTCCTGGTGGCGGTGCCCCGCCGGTGGGGATACCACGTTGGCCAATACCTACCAAGCTGACGTGTAGGTCGGCGCCGGATCTCGCGACTCAGAAGAGAAAGATCACCGCCACGTCCCACCATTTAAAACACGCACAACACGTTCGGAGATAATGACCCCAGCAGTTGACGTGCTCGCAATACTAATCAATAAATCAATGAATTGAACGATGAATAATCTTTGTATGCTAACAATCAAATTTGAGCGTAATTATGTTTAAAGTAAATTGGTCCCTAACACAATGAAGGTTAGTCGAAATTCCAACTACACTTTCGGGAATGGACTCCCAGCAGTTTGGACGGCGCTCCGCAAATAAATAATCAAATAAATCAATGAATTGAAAAGATGAATAAATCTTTAATATGCTAACAATTGACATTTGAGCTTATTATATTTAAAAAGTAAATTGGCAAGTAACAGCATTGGCTAGTCGCATCCAGCGCTGTCTGGGAGGAGAATTTGTAGCAAGCGGCTGCTCCTGATCGGAAGTTTTCCAAATGGTTTCTCCGATCAAACATCAAGGCCGGCATGCCGCTACATTACCCTAATTAAACGGGCCACAAACCAGCACGGCGGTCTTTCTTCTCTCTTCCCATGCTTCTCCTCGCTCCTCCATCGCACATTCCCGAGCAGAGGGTCGGACGAAGACCCGATGGGGTCATGACATCCACAGAGGGGATCGAGGCCATCCCATTCCTCTAGATCAATCTTTGCTATTTTACGTCGAATATGTAGGGTGTGGACGTTCTGATGCAAAAATCGGTTTTGCCATAATGTTTGGTGTCAATATAAGAATTTACTAAGGATCAATAAAGATACGGTGTTTTAAAGAAGAAATCCTGTTGAAATATTATGAAATAAATATACTGATGGCGTGGTGTTAGGGCAACCACAAGCATATTTTAAAAAACTTCTTTTCACATACTATTTTTAAACTATTTTGTTGCAGGTTTATTTTTAAAAACATTCCAATAGACCAAAATAATCAATAACAGGTCAGCAAAGAACCTAATGTATAATTCCGTCTACCAAGTTGTAGAAGCTTCTAAAGTCATATAACACGTACGTTTTCGATTGTCTATGTGAAGACATCAAAGGCGCAGACGCCAGAACTGAGGCGAATTCCTAGTTCTATAAAGGAAACAGAAACACTTAAATCAACGATTTCAGAAGCTAACAACTGACATCGATTTCCTAAAAAAGAAAGAGCAGAAAATATTAAAGTAATGAAGGTATTCATAAATGAAGAGAATGAAACATCGTATTAATTTTTTTTTTTGTAAGCGAGTTTTGACACAAGCTAATTTTCCCCGAATGGAGAATTTAAATAAAATAGAAAATATTGTAACGTTTCTCCTTCCGTGGTGAATTAAAACCAACACAATATTTAAACACTACGTTTTATTCGTGAACAATTATACCACTAAAACAATCTACTTGGTCTATTACAATTTCATCAATTACACCTCAATTATTGTTTCTTTACACACTCCCGTGTTCTCTTGCATGACTTTAATTACACAGTTAGTTCACTTCTTAACACCTATTTTATTTTACATGTTTCTCTTCTCTGCAGACATCACCAGTCCGATGCCTCGGTCCACGGCCACGCACTGACTCCAATCCTGCCAGCCACCACAATCCTCCCTGCGCACACTCACACCGGTCCCCCCACGCAAGCTGCTCGCATTCCAACGATGGCATCCCTTCAACCAGCAACAGCTTCCCACTTCGACATAACACCTGAACGGACTGAACTGCTTCTATCTGCACTCACTGACGCTCCGTACTACTCACTGACGAAACTCGTATTCACTTCTGACTCCGCGGCCTGCCGGCAAGCGCGGCGGCTTTTAAACCTGCCCGGCGCTTGTCTCCAGGCACCCGGCACATTCGCGGCGATTCCCCGCGGCTCGCGGATAGTCCGGAACCGTCTTGTTCGGGGGGAAAGGAAGGGGCGCCGGCAGATGACGCAATCCACGCGCAGCGAATCCGGCAGGTGATGCAATATTCGTAACAATATAAAGAAACAAAACTTTTTGGGGGGGAATTGTTGGTCCGTTTACATTTTCTCCCAAATTAATTTCTTCCACTGATAAACGAGCGTCGGACTGGCCATGACATCGCAGTTCCCGCGTCAAAGCGTGTGAAAATCCGCGTGTCTCGCGCGACGTCGTCACGGCGATTAAACCCTGATGTCACCGGCGGAGGAAGCCACAGCTTGGACCTCGCGCCAGGCGACCGACATCTCACAGAGGCGCTCTCTTTCAATATGCTCTCCACAGTCTACGCCATTTCATGGATTTTTTGCTATACCCGAGAAGAAAACATGAAAATGCTAAGGTTTCATGTGAAGTACAACTCAAAATAAAAAAAAATCCTTTTCGAATTAGCAGGGCTTCGAGGTTGGCCAGATCGATCGGGGAATGTCACTTTTTACAATCTCGTCTGGATGTTTTAGGCGCTGGCGTTGATGACTCGCCGGACAGACAGACGTTTTTCCCGTAAACAATATTTTCGGCATCAAGAACCCACACAGAACGTGAATTTTGAATGCGCAACGTATTTGAGGAAGTACTTATTACACATGACAACATTTATCCCTTTTTCGATCCTAGAACCCCTATTACAAGCATTTATGACGACATATCGCCCATTTTTGCTCCAGAATTTAAATACTTTCTCTTTACTATATAACTACGTTGTAGGCGGGAAAGTAAAGACAACTGTTAGCGTGAAATTTTAAAACAATTTTATGCACAGTGGGAGTATTCTTTTCAATGTGGCCTATCAACACGTAATTGTTTTCACAGAGAGTACCAATTGGAAATTATAAAAATGTTGGCATGCTGGAGGGGGGGTGATGGTCCTATGCTGTCTCCTGGATCTCCCACTAATGGAATAACTAATGCCAGACGAGTTGATCCTAATCCTTTGTTTTTATTAGAGTGTTGGAAGTGTACTACATGGAAGTTTAGTATAAACGTTTAAGGTAAGGGGACATCGAAAATATAAGGGCAGAGGCGTTGGTGCGGACGATCTTCTGTGGCGCCGTTTGATTTCAGGTGCTGAGGAGGCCATGCACTGGAAGGAGACAGCGGGACGCCCGCGCCAGAAAATAAATAGTTAAAATAAACGTCGGATAGACTAGTATGTACTCGGCTTCTGACGGCAGGTTTTTCCCCCTTCAGGGTTTTTTTCCTTAGCCGTACCTTATGGTCTCTTTTCCGCGGCTTTGATGCGATGGAGAGACCATTTGGGGTGAATACCAGAATTCAAAAGATTAGAACGCGAAAGGATTTAGGTATTGCAATGGCTTAAAGGGCTTCGGCCTAGCCACATAG
This sequence comes from Gryllus bimaculatus, assembly GCA_017312745.1. Taxonomy (NCBI): domain Eukaryota; kingdom Metazoa; phylum Arthropoda; class Insecta; order Orthoptera; family Gryllidae; genus Gryllus; species Gryllus bimaculatus. The sequence continues at coordinate 12,218,615 of BOPP01000010.1, read as the reverse complement.
GATCAAGTAAGCTAATTTTTTTGTAATAATTACCTATTAAATAAATAAATAATAAAAGTTTCGTCGCAAATCGTGATGATATAAGACTTTTTGACTAAGGTAGATTGAAAATTAAGATTTACATTGTAAAAGAAAAAAAAATTAAAATGTTTTCGAATGAATAAAAAGGGATACTGTACTGCTCTGGGATGAGACATAGCTAAGACATCCCGAAATTCCATTCTCAATCCCTTATAAGAAACATGGTAATAATCCCTATATATATATATATATATATATATATATATATATATATATATATTGTTATTTAAGGTCGCATCAACTTTTAGGTCATTAGCGACCACTATTGCTTGTTACGGTATGGTAATTGTGAGGATGACACGATGTGACGATGATGATAGGGGGTGAAAGGACGAATACAATTCAACCATGCCCGACGCGAAACTCGAACCCGCGATCCTTCGCTCCGAGAAGGCACTACTGACTGAGCGAACTCAGCCACCAGATCGGCTTTGTATTGGTATTGTGGTGAGTTTTCGTTGGCATTTACAATCAAATAGTTGTATGAGTCGTCATTGCCAACAATATTAACAATATTGTTGGCAATGACGATCCATATAATTATTTCATTCCCTATTGCTTGCTAAACTTAGTAATTTTATTTCCCCTTCATGACTCCAGGGCGTGCCACAGCAAGAGTCTCACAAGGGAGTGTCGCGGTGAGACATGTCGAAACATGCTCTCATATTTTTTTCATTGAATTTTCATGCTCTTCTGATACCACGATGTAAATTTTGGCTGCCGATACACACTGCCAATTACTTAATAAATTTCCAAATTTGCCAACATTTTCGTACTATTTTTCGTTTCTACAGAGAACTTGGACAGCCCTCGCAAGCCGAGCGGCGAGAACGCCGGCGCCGAGTTGGGCGCCGAGGTGGGCTCCGAGGTTTGCGGTGTGAGGGGTTGTTTCCTCAAGGTCAAATGACATTGGGTGGCAGCAGGCCATTCCCAGTACACTCAATGTTTTTCTTACTGTAAAAGTCCATTTATTTGAGATATTTTATTTCCTTAACCATTGCTCGATGAACGTTTGTTACTTTTTTCATTTTCATGAAGATTGTCAATATGCATAATTATTAAACATTGAAAACGTTTATCATATAACCACTGTACCACTTTATATTTAAATTATGTAAAGAAGAAATTTAAGAGTTGTTTGTGAATCAAATTCACATGTCATGGCCTCATTTTGTTTTTTTGTTCGCGAAAATTACCGTTTTTTAATTTGTGTCTATTTGTGTTGATAAATCAATTTTCTCATTCAAAATTTCCAAAAGACTTACAAATTTACCGCACTTTTCCAATTTGCACCGACCTTTCGCGTGTGGTTACACAACTGACCTGTTTCGCAGTAGACGCAGACAAGAGATCTCCAATTCGTGAGGAAAGAGCTCTAGAGGATGTAGTTCATGTTGAATGGAAGATGAGCTGTTGCGGAAGGTTTATCACGACGACATGTATTTATTACAAAATTGAACAACAGCTAAAGCTAAAATAAGGGAAAACTTGTATTAGTAGTTTAGAATATGTATAGTTAATATTAGTGTTATTAGTTTTATTATTTTAGCTGTTAGGAGGGGCAGCTGCCTCCCCGCCTGCCCCTCGCAGGAAACGACCTTGCAAGCATATCCCTTCCATGGAATAGAATCTCATAGGGGTACGTCCATAAATTACATAACGCTAATTTTGAGTATTTGGAATACCCTCCTCTCCATAAATACCCCCCTGTAACGTACTCGTAACGTGCACGTAAACTTCACGTAAATAATGACGTAACTCTTGCGACAACACTCCTCCCCCATTTACAAGAAGTAAAAATAAATTATATTACAGTAAATACAATTTGTATTAATTTTTTGTGTTATATACGAGTGTATTAAAATTTGTTATAATTAAGTCAGAATTGCCTACACCTAACAATAAGATTGGGGACAATTTTTGGCTGAAAGAAAAACGCATTGATGTGAAAATGTTTGACAACAAAGCCGTTCACTCGTCCTCGTGGTGTCACTGTGGTTACAAATGGAATCAAAAATCAACGAAAAATATTTCCATTTATTGTAATAATGTACACATAATCACTTTCATTAATTTAGTTAAAAAAATATTAGTTGATATTTTATTTTACTATAAGACAAAAAAGGAATTATTTCCACAAATATTAAAAAATAGTGTTTCGTTACATTAAGCTAACACCCCCTACCCCTATGTAACGCAGCGTAACGCAGTTTCAAACCCCCTCTCACCGTGTTTGGCGTTACGTAATTTATGGACGACCCCTAGAGAGCCCCGGGCATGCAATACCAATTGGAGATACAAGTCTCATGTGCTATACTTTTTCAAAATTATTGAAGTTACTTTTTTGACTCTGGTTTTGGCCAGGTATGTGAAGGTCACGGGCAAGGTAACAATCTCACTAGGGCTCGCGGGCACCAAGTCGAGTCACTGGCGCCAGATTTAAAAGTAGTGATTGTACAAATGCTCCGAAATGGCCGTTGGTGACAGGGCATCTGGTTCATGCTAGCCTTTTGGAACAGTTGACTGTTATTGCCCCGAATTTTGAGATATTAAAAACCCATTGCCTCTACGTATGCAAAGAATTTAACCATTAAAATGAATTAGTAATATGACCACAACGATATGTTAAATTTTATAAATTCAGAGAAAAACGTGTTTATATTGAGCTATATTTCAGCGCCAATGTAATTTTGGGTTTTTAACAAACAATTGAAGTGCAATGGTTTTAATGATGGCCCAATGCACCACGACTTTACAGTAATATAGAATAAAATAAACAGTTTTCTCAGAATTTATAAAATATCACTTATACCGTTCTGTTTATTACCCTTCTTATCTGAGCATATCAATTGAGTGTATAATTAAACATTTCGAAACGAAAGGATCTTGATTTTTTATCGTGTTTACTTAACAGTGATATAAAAGCATTAACTGTCTACGTTCAGGTTAGGAGATTTGACATACGAATATTCTTGTCTGTAAAATGCGCTATTCGTCCGTAGGTAAGAATTGTTAATTTATAGAATTGTTAATTTATTTCACATTGTTACTAAACACAATAAATAACTGAATGATTTAATAACACAACACAAAACAAAAACATGGAAAGAATTCGCCGTTCAAACACATTCCTGTCATATAGCAAATGTTATTCTATGGGAGAATTTAGGAAGAAAATAAACATGAAATAGTAAGAAGTAGTGAAGAATATAAACATACTCGTACTACAATTCTATGTTATTTGATAGAAAAAATCTCTCAAACATATTTTCGTTTGAGTACATGATTCTCCGCCTCGCGCTGCTTCAACTCGCGCATAAACCCTTTCTGGATTTTAAGGGGAAATAAATACAGGGTCAGGGGAAGTCGCCCTTGCCCCTAGGAGCGCTGGGCTCGCGACGCTGGCTCCCCTCTCGCGGGCGGTTTGGCGTCTGCCACAGTTGATTCGACGCTGACTCCAGTCGAAGAGAATGAGCTGCTCGCAGACCAGAATCCGAAGGCCTGGTATGAACAGATTGTAGCAGCTGAACTAGCAAAGGAGGAAAGATGTCTGACTCTACACCTCTGTGCTAATTCTGTATTTCTTCTTCAATAAGCGGACGCGACGATGATATTAACTGCATGTTCAAGAAAGTTACCAAATAGTGGAACGGGGAAGATTCAACTAATGAATAAGGTAAGATGAAGATATGAATAATATTATTAAAATATAAAACAATTGCTATATTTATTCATAATTGTGTATAATTTAAATATTGTCGCGAGTATAATTATTCCTTATGAAATACTAATTGGCAAAAGAAGAAAAGAAAAAATAGTGGTCATCAAATCAGAGCGGTACAAAAATATGGTGTACTCCGACATGAAAATATTTTATATGAATATAATGATGGAAATTACGTGACGTGTTTTGTTTAACCCAAAGGAAGAAAATATTGGTTATAGGAAAGAGGGTGTCGTGAAATAGAGTACAAGAACGTTACGTTTAACTCGTCAAGGTCGAAGTGTATCAAGGCCGCAAAGCTTCACCTCTAACAAGATTCGTGAGGGTGATTTGAAGGACACCAGAAACCCAATATAATTTTTTTATAATAATATTTTATTTTCCAATTTGTTTGAGTACAAACATTTGGCAAAAATGCATACAATTTTTAATAACATGAGAGGAGTAAGGTCCATTGACCGTACTCCTAATATTACATTTTTTTTCAGATTAACACACACTAAACATATTTGATTACTAAACTAACATACTGAAAATATAAGATGATAAGCATATATAATAATAAAACAGAAAATAATATAACAATTTATAGTCGATATGTCAGGTCAACAGTATGATATCGTTTAAGTCGTCTGGTAGTGTCACTATTGTCTAGTAAGTTAATGGCAAGAATATTTTGATGGTTATGTAGTCATTGTAAGTATTTTTCGCTGGTCTTGTTAATTTCTTCTTTTATTGTTGTCATTTGTAAGTCTCGGTGTATTGTGGCGTTCGTTACGTACCAAGGAGCATTTACAAATTTTCTTAAGCTTTTAGATTGGAAGCGTTGTAGTATTTCAATATTTGAAATTTGAGCTGCTCCCCAAAGTTGTTTTCCATATGTCCAGAAAGGTTTTAGTAATGCTTTATACAGAAGAATTTTGTTTGCGATGCTTAAGGATGAGATTTTTCCTAATAGCCAGTTTAATATGATAATTTTGAGATCTCATTCTTTTCTTTTATTCTTTATATGTGTTTTCCATGTAAGTCTTCTGTCCAGTGTAATTCCAAGATATTTTGCTGAGTCGTTTTGAGGAATAGGTTGTGATCCAATTTTTATAGGAGGGCATGTTTCGTGCTTCAGAGTGAAGGTAACTTGGGCAGACTTCTTGTCATTTGTCTTGAGGCGCCAGCGTTTCTGCCACTTGTGAATGGATTGCAGATGTTCTTCTACGAGACGTGATGCTTCTGCTGGATCTTTGTGTCGAGCTAAGATGGCTGTGTCATCCGCGTAGGTTGCTGTCAATGCGTTTTCTGATGTTGGAATGTCGGCAGTGTATAATGAGTAAAGGAAAGGTGCAAGCACACTTCCTTGAGGAACCCCCGCATTTATAGGGATAAGTTCTGAAGTTACACTGTTAAATTTTATTTGAAAATATCTCTCCGTGAGGTACGATTTTAGTAAAAGATAGTAAGGATATGGTAAGTTTTGCTTAATTTTATACAATAAACCTGGGTGCCGGACCTTATCGAAAGCCTGGCTTATGTCGAGAAACACGGCAGAGCAATATTCTTTATTTTCTAGCGATTCACTAATTTCGTTTACTATTCGATGGATTTGTTCTATAGTCGAATGGCTTTGTCTGAACCCAAATTGATGATGGGGTATTATTTCTTTTTCTTGTAGAAGTGGATTCAAACGTGACAGAAGTAGTTTCTCAAAAACTTTGAATAGTGTTGGTAGAAGACTAATAGGTCTGTATGATACTACTTCATGCATTGGTTTGTCCGGTTTAGGGATGACTATTACTTGGGCTATTTTCCATTGCTCGGGGAAGTGTCCTAATCTTAGAATGGCATTGAAAATGGAAGAAATTAAGGCTATCAATTTTCTTGGTAGATGGCGTAGAATTGTTACAGAAATCATATCATATCCGGGAGCTTTTCTTGTTGGTAAAATTTTTATTGTTTCAACTTCTCGAGTACTTTCGGGCTTCATTTGGGGAGCTAGTTGCCCAATATAAATAGACGGTACAATTTTGTTTTCAAAGTAAGACCCTCATTTCATACTCAGAAGTATTCGTGTGTTCGTCAACTATTAACCATATTTAAATTGTGTCACAAGCTGCCAAATGGAAATACCAGATTAATTTGGTGTCTTTCACACACGTTAATCGCCGCAAAATTGTGTTCACATATTTTGTAATTTCTTAATAAAATCAAAAGCGAACTTGTTAAATTTTACTTTTTAACATATAATTTCAAATAAGTATTTGCTACATTTTAAAGAATATTTTGCTCTTAATTAGTTGCATAATTTTCTTAAATGTAAACAAATCTTATTATTACGTTTTTGCTATACATAGAAAAATTGATTACATAATTTTCTTAAGATGTTTCGGAATACTCACTTCTTAAAAAAGAAAATAGACATATGTTTTCTTTTTAAAACATGTTAGCAGCTTTGTCTAAATTACATATTTGTATTCATCCTTTCCTTACTATTATTGTACCATCGTTCACATAAATTCATGCAAAATATGCACTACCACTGCCAGAAGAATGCCTAATGCCTATGCCTAATGCCTATCAGAATGAGTAAAATATTTAACGTGAGGATTGACGTTCGCCAGTTCAATAGAGAAAGATTATTTTGATTAAATATTTAAACTTTATGATCATATATTTATGCAACACACTACCTTTTTCGATATAATGCTCTTCTGTACTTCACAGGCAACCAATATTGAAGGATGCATTTTTGTTGATAATATGGCTACATAACATACTTGAAACAAAGATATAATTTGTTTTGTTTGGCGCAAATCTCTTTCCTTGTTTTTTGAAGGACGTAGAGCATTGTGATATATCTACGAGATATCTGAGGATGCACTAGGTGTGGGTTTCTGTCGATACGGGCACCATCATCCATGACATTGTTTACAGCAGAGAGCTACTCTTCCAACATCAAAGAACTTATTTACAGTTTCATTGTAATTCGTTTATACAAATGGCAAATTTGTATAATTTTAAATTACATTATAAATTGAGACATTAATAGTGGTACTTCATAATTATGCATTTTATAGTGTCTAGATTTATTTATGATACATAGAATGTTTCATTTTGCATTAAAATAAAAAAATATATTGCATTTTGAATGGAAAATCTAATAGATAAAATCATTCAAGAATCCTTATTGATTACACTATTGGCAAGTAGACTTACAGAGAGTACATGTGGATGCTTAGGTTGTGTTTAGGTATTTATTAGGGATATTCCACAATGTCAAATATGAACTTGTAAATTTGACTGTTGTGTCTTTGGAGAATGCCATTTACATGAGAAAATATTTGATTAAAAGCTTTGAAATGCGAATTATTAGAGGTTTGTTCTCTCTCATAATTGAATAAAAGTTGAACTTGAAGAAATACAAATGTCTGGATTCAACTTCTCAATGAGTTTTTAAATGTCGATTTCACTTGTATATGGAATAATAATGATCACTTCCAACCTCATAGCTTGTTACAGTTACTTACTATCTTCCAAGGCTCCTCACAACGCAGTTTCGACTTAGTGTCTAGAATCACGAATAAAATTGGTAGAGCTTTCAATAAGTGCAGCTATATTCGTATGTAGTAAGAGTTGGTCATAGACGTGCGCATAAGAGGCCAAGGTCCCCTGTTCCTGAAAGTTTTGAAATGGGCGCCATTTTGTATATTATAATACACCCATATGGCGGGGAAAATATTATTTGCATATGGATGTTCAATCCACGATTTTCCCCACATCTCACCTATCAATTTGGAGGATTACATGTGGATGTGTATTTTACATGTGGGGAAGATGATCTCCTAATTACTTGGCAACCCTGTAAATGGTTCAACATAAAAGCAATTGTATTTATTAATTGCGTCATTAACGGTGAAATTCCACACTCCTTGCAGAACCCTTCACTTATTTCGTAGTGAAATATGGCGTACTTTCAAAATAAAATTTTAATGGCCTAGGGGGGCCAGAAAAGTGCTTGGTCTGCCTTTTGTTTTAGACTGAGCACATCTATGGAATTAGTTAATGTTAGTGAGACGGAATAGACAGCAATATTCCACACGCTCACTTTTTCTTATTGACGCGCATCTTCTTAAAACGCAGATGCGATGCAGAAGCGATCCAGTTCAATACACATTTCACGAAAGTCATGATGTAGCATTGATGCACTAAAATCGTTTTGGGAAAAGTGTATTTCATCGAATGGTGCATCAGTTCATTCTTTGAAGATCTTTCTCCCTCGAGTTACAGTTGCTTCGAATTTTTCCAACCAATCAGTTAAAATGACACATCAATTTTAATTGTATAGTTATACATTAACTAAACTTTTGATTTTTATCGATATTTTTTAAAATTGAAATGATTCGTTTCTAATTCTGTACGTCGTTACCTGTGGATTCCAGCTACTCTGCCCTAAGCTCAAACAATAATATCAATTTTAGAAAAAATTAATCGGCCATTATCGCATGTGAGATATTACATGGTAAGGGCTGATGATGTTACAGTAGACTGGCACGTGATGATTCTGAGGATCGAAATAGAAAATGGCACAACAAATGAGAACTACTATCTGGGAAATTTCTCTTAAAGCACAGAGGATAAAAAATGATTTATGCATACACAGGGGACATGTACATTACAAGTGTGATATTTCTTCTATTCATGAAAAAATAGATTTCCCGGGCAACCCCAAAAAACTGAGAAAGAAAATGTCCTACACGTTGGCTAAAATTGTTCTTAATCACAATAAACCAATTCATGATTAATAATTTAGATTACAATTCACGAATTCAAAATTATTGAACCACACAAATTAAAATTTAAAAATTGGTATATGTCAATTTTGCGGTAGGATTTGTCTATGTCAAAAACTAGTGTTGCTCAATATTTACGTAAAGATGGATTATTTCTTAAGTTTCCTTTGATTTTCTAGTTTGAAATGTGGTGTCATAAAATTCTTTAATTTGTTTCTGCATGTAATGAAAACATCTTAAAAGTATTATTTCTTATATATTGGCTATCGTATTACGAGTCTTATTTTGGTGATTTTTGTAAACACTAGAAAACATTACTCGATCAAATAGGAATGGTGGAGCATTTTTGAATATTAATGTTGAATCATTGTACACGTGGGTTTTGTTTGTAGTATATCGAACTTCAATGTAAGAAAGAGAATATTGCATCTTCAATTAATACGTGTGTTATTTTTCGACGTTTTAACTATTTTATGTTTGACGCGGAAAGGTCGCATCGTTTAAATTAGTTTCTATTATTCGAACATAAATTAATACCAGCTTCTTTAAAAAAATCTGTTTTCCCTTTTCTGTGTTTTAACCATAACCTTTGGCAGCACACGCATATTGGCAGCATTACAAATAACTTGGAACATTTCAAAAGACATATTTTTAGAGATCATATTATTTTGTGGAATTAAAATAATACTTGTTTTTGTTCATCTCTTTTAAAATGTGACGAACGTACTGGAATTTCCTCAAGGCAGTCAGATGATCTATAATTTAAATGGAGCAAAAGTTTACGTTAAGCTTAATTACACCTGGCACCACCGCAAACGATTGAACTGGGAGAATCGTAAGTGGAGCATGAACTATGGCTCTAATCCAACACTCCCTTGTGTGATCTGCAAGAACAGCAGAAATTTGGACCAGAAAGTTTATCCCACTCGTCACTTCCCAAAGCGTCGTGACGGTGAGGTTTTTTCATTAGACATGTGGTACAGTTCACATCTGTTTTAAACGTGGTGTTTTCTTCGATTTACTCTAAATCTGGTAAGCAAGGGTATGAGACAAAGTAGAAGACAAAAGAGTGGAACGAGAAAGCGGATAAGAATGAGAAAATGGTGACATAGACAAAAGAGAAGAAGGCGAAGGATGTGACCGAGGAAGAGATAATAAAACGAAAGACACTCATGACTTGGAGGAATGTTATCTACCGAAACACAGTGGCGTATTGTGGCAAAACAAAAAGGTTAAAAGGGCAGGATCAAAACAGAAATTTTTCGAAGTAGTAATTAATATCCAAATTAAGTAATGTAGTAATAATTAATTCCAAAATAAACACCTTCAACTCCATAGAAATTAATCGATTGAATTTCTCAAAATACATTTTATTTCATTATGTTCTTCAGTTCACTATAACACGTAAGTTATTATAAAAAAGAGAGAAAGAATACAGCAAATTTTTTCTTTAATGCAGCATTTAAAGCTAGAATAAGAGATTAAAAATTACGAACATGATTACATCACAGTCTCTGAAACTGTGACTTTATTACTTCTGGAAACTGTACGAAAACTGCTCGAAATTAACGTTCATGCCTTAAACTAATGGGACTAGACCAACGAGCGAACACAGTACTTACTTTGATTTACTCTATACACGTAATTCTAATTATAATATGAGGAATGATTTTCTATTAATTGAAATCCAATAAATAAATTATTATTATTATTATTATTATTATTATTTGACAAAACATTACTTACCTAAAACAAATTGTTTAACCTTATGATGATCTCCAACAAAATGTGAATACAATTGTTAATTTAAACAAACCCTCAAAGTCTACAATAGATTTGGTATATTTGAAAATTTAATTAAAATGACCGTATGGTGTTACTTGCTACCTGCTTTGTTAACAACAGAGACTCTTTACTAATGGAAATAATTTAACGAACTAAAATATTTAAATATCTGAAGTATAATACAACTACCGGGCGAGAAAAACATGTCTACCCCAGCGGTTTGAATAATGTGCTCTATGCCCACACCTAAGTCCCTGACTTGGATCTCTGATATGATGCGCGCAAAGAATTTTTCTTACGCAAAATTAAGTGTGAAAAGACATCGTGATGGGTCTTGCAATGCTCACTTGGGCTTCTCGTGTCCTTGCCTGCACGGTGCTGACTCACCGCAGCGACGTCTGCCTGCCACTTTGAAAACAGAATCAGAAATGAAGATGCTATACAGAAAATGTAGACAGATTCTATTTGTTTTTGCAGTTCTTTTCTTCAATGGGTAGACATGCGTATACGATAAATAAATAAAGATATTGTCTGGTATCAATACTTTCATTCAGCTTATGATCGTTTCGATCGCATAGCGATCATCCTCAGAGCTAAAATTTGAAATACAAATATTATTAACAGATTGTAGTTATTGTATGCAAGATGCGTAAGCAAACTGGGTCGTACATACCTTGCAGCTTCCGGGCCGAAAACAAAGTTCTGCGAATTTTTGAGTGTGTATCTTGTTTAAGAACACAGCCGGTCGGTAGCGGGTGGGGGCAGGAAGAAGGGTGGGGTGCGGGTGAACCCGCTATGCGATCGAAACGATCACAAGCTGAATAAAAGGTATTGATACCAGACAATATCTTTATTTATTTATCATAATAAAAAGGTATCTACCTCACCAGCGATCTAATTAATTAAACATGCGTATGCCTTGTGTCTTCTCACTCTACGTATGCGTCTCAGCACAAGGAACATATCCATAGTGCAGAAGACTCTAAACTGTCGTTCGCCAGGTACTTGTGGCTCGCAGGGAAATTTTTAGTATATCTCAGTTTCATGCTCAGGTTGGCTAACCTGTGGTTACTCGACTGAACACAAAAATATGACTCTCGAAATCAACTGGTAGAATACTCCCGCGCAACAGTCTTTGATAGTCTGAGTTGATTGCGTGATCGTGAGGTTTTGTGTATTATGTTTTTTGTGAGTATATCAGTCGTTTGCTAATGAGGATAGTTTGAAGTGTTCATTGATACGAAGTTAGGTTTGTGCTAATGTTGACAAGTTCAAGCAAAAAACAAAAGTTGTGTTTCGGAATGGGAAATCGATTACTTCTTTATACAGGTAAAGGACAAATGTGTTACTGTATTATGCGCACAGGTTTTCTTGAGCCTCGGAATACCTACCACCACTTCTTTATTCACTTACTAAATACTGAATTATGAGTAAGTGAACATTATTTACAAAATCTGATAAGCAGAAATGTTTGCACCCGAATAATAGAAACAACTTTGCATGGAAAAACGAGCTACAAGTTTGGTATTTTATTTCTACTCTCTAAATAACCAATTCCCCACTCTTCTTCATCTAGAAATGAGGGCTCAAGAAATGGTGTGCGGATAATACTTGCACGTGTATAAGCTGAGAATAAATGAATGTATGTTTATTAATAACTAGCGAATGTAAGTTTTGAAACAAGTTCAGGTTTCTCTTGGTAGCTCACAGAAGGATTTGAAAACGTCGTGGTCGCTCAGAAGCTTCCGTACGTTTGACGATCGCTGCCTTAGAATGACGTACGATGTGAACGGTTCGTCTCTCTCCCACGTGAACTGGTTCCAACCCACCGAGTGCGACTGTAATCGCTTATTACCCATAGTGCGCTCTGACGCGGATCGCTCCAGTTCGGGACGCGCAAGCGATCGGAACCCTTTCCGCAGTGAGCTTCTGGGCTGTCGTGCCGACGCAACGGGGGCCACGTCTCGCCCAGGTGCTTACGTGCAGGCGGGGTGGTGGTGGAGGCAGAGCGGTGACGCCGCGGGGGGACAAGGAGTGGAGAGGGAGGGGGAGGGGTGGGCGCTCCGGCAAACAGCGTCCGCACCTTCGCTCGCGTCGTCGCGCCTGTTTGTTTTCTGCGGCCTGTGTAACTGTTTGTATCGCGCGCGACGACTGTGTGCTGCTTCGCGGCGCGACGGTTGAGGTAATCCTAGCGCCAGGGGTGTCCAGGCCCCTCAGGCCCCTCGGCGCTCTGCGCTCACACCGGCAGGCCCGGATTTGGATTCTCGAGCGCAAAATCGTGTTGGGGACCGCCGCAGAGCAAAATATTCCTCCAGAGTTACCAGAAACTATATTATAATGCAATAACGTTTAGTACAAATTCAAATTTAAAAAAAGGTATTTATTATTTTACTGATACAATTTCAAAAAAAAAATATATTTCGAATTTATTTGCGAAGTGCGGGGTTTCCTTTGTGAGGGGGGGGGTCCAATATCTACTTGCTGTGCTTGTAAATTCCGCCCTGCAGCTGGATTTAGTATGTTTGTGGAACATGGGAAGTTCATGTGTAATTTATGGAGGAGAAAGGTTCTCAGTAGGTTATCTTGGGGTGCTCTCATTTTCCCCTACCATCGTTCCACCATTGCTCTATTTCCGTGATATTTCATTAAGGTAGCGTAGTAAGGGGCCAGCCCCCCATTCAGAATTAAGAGATACAGAGTATGAATTTGAGAGACATTCTTATAGAGGATATGGTAATTAGCGATGTCATGTACACAGTGCCAACTGGTATATTCTAGAAATTCGGCAACGGACGGCGGTGATGGTATCTGTGATATGACACTAAATATTTGAAATTAAATAAGACGCATTTAGTATCATCCTTCGATGCTACTAATAATAGATTAACATTCTCCTGTAACGCATCTTAAGTGCCTGGATTACTATCTGTTCCAGGCATTGTGTAGGTGTGAGATATTAGGAGGATGGTACAGCCATTTTATATGGGTGAATTAGATTTTTGGATAGGGTGCGTTGTAAGGAGAATCGTCAGACGAAGTTCGCGAATGACCAGCAGTCGGTTTGGCGCACGCTGCGTGTTTTGCAGGCCATTGGCAAGTTCTCACAGAGGTGAGTAAGGGGATAGCAAACTACTGCAAAACTGCGATAGGAGCGGTAATTTGTTTTGTAAAGAGATACTTCTTAAAGTCATACGTTGTTATCTGCAACAGAAATTAATCTTCTTGCAAAATAAGGAACTCGAGATGTCACCGTTGTAAGTTATATAACACTTCCCGTCATAGCAAGATAGTATCATTTGTATTGCTCTTAAAAGATTTGCCGTAATATATTCTTTAATATTTTTCTACACATTCAGCAAGTGCAGTTAATTAATTCATAAGGTGTTGCCAAATATGAACGTTTTGTATATTGCATATTGGCTATCGAAGGGTCCTACAATACTAATCTTCAATATACATTCAAAAATTGGAAATGAATCCAAATCTGTATTTTCCAGAATTGAGTCTGTGGAGAAGAAATATTTTGTTATTCTCTCATAGAAACACATTTGGATTACGACATGCTTGCATTATTTTCTGGAATGTAGATAGTAGATTTGATTTCATCAGTAGGGCAAAGAAAATGAAACATGATTTATAATAAATGAAAATTAATAGTACTTCGGGCGATATCGCAGAAAGAAATTTAATCTACTTGCACTGATGCCGACTTGTTGAAAGGTACACACTTGTCGAGAGCAGAAACGGGGCAAAGCGGAGGTTCTCAATTTGTTGCAGTGACGCCACGTTATCTTACGAAAGCGACAGTGAATCAACCACGTTCTGCGACAGCACTAGAGCAAGCAACAGGTGAATGAAAGTGCTAAGTACTTTTGGCTAGCGCTTATCACCAGAGTGACTTCAGCGAAAAATTCAGCGTAGCATTGCCTGGGAGATTTGTTAAGATAGGACAGAACGGGTACCTGTAAATGTAGTAGTGTTTGACATATTTCAGTAAATTTTCATTACACTTTCAGCTCTTATTTATTTACGGGCATAAAAGAATTATCATGGTAAAAATTGTCCACAGAGTGTTGTAAACGTACTAGTCTCATTTTTAATGAAGTTTTTTTTTTAAATTAATAGAGCTGTAACGACTAAAGAACTATTGCTTGAACCATGTTACCACAAATAAACTATATTAATCGCTGCCACAGTAACCTACAGTTTTCTTAATATAGCTGTGGATATGGAAATTCTTGAACCAGTAATACTGATTGTCTACATTTAGATACTATAAAGTAGTTTTTGCTTGGTAGTTGCCAAAGGCATCTTATATTTTAATACACCTGGTCATATTTATCTAATATACTTTTTATACACGCAAAAATCACTCTATTATACACTCGCAAAAATTCGCGAGTGAATAAATTTAAAACAGCAGCATAAAGTTACAGTAGTATATTTTACATATTAAATTATATAGATAATTTTGATATTAACATTCAAAGAAATTTTAAAAGTAATACTTTATTGAAAAAGTTTAAATGATTCCATTGTTTTCGCATTTTTCTCGAATTGGGTGAGATCTATTCAACATTACAATGTCTCTCAAACAAAGTTCCATTTTATCTACTAATCAAAGTATAGGAAAAGGGTCCACCGTAAATTACGTAACGCTAAAGGGGGAAGGGGTTTGAAGCAGCGTTACGCTGCGTTACATTCGACAAGGTGGTGTTAGTTTAGTGTTGCATTGATATTCTTCTTTTAGTTTTCAACATATGCTGAAATAATTCTTTTTATTCAGTCTCGTACTAAAACATTAAGATATTAACAAATTAAATTAAGAAACATAAATCAATTGCAGAATGTATTATTTTATTGTTACAAAATATGGAAATATTTTTTCACCAATAAAATATTGATTGAACATGTTAGATTACGATTAGAAAGAGATTTGGTTTAAGGTTTACGCTACAGATTTCCTTATCATATCGCTTACCACGTTTTCGCCCGAAGGCCGCTTCGCCCGCCGCCGCCGCCTGCGCGCGTGTTTGCGCGACAGCAACGCTCCGGTCCCCGGAGGCGCGCGCCCGCTCGTTTGCTCTTCTCGTGAGCGCCCGCGCGCAGCGCTAAGACGCGCACGCTGGAGCGCCCCGGAACGCGAGACGAGCGTGAGCTCAATGACGTAGCCGCGCGTATCACTCGTGTTTTTTTTAATTTTTATTTTATTTAATTGTTTGTTGAAGTTCCATGTTCAGTTTACAATAAAAACTTTGCAATTGTTTGATGACTTAATCTAATTAACTTAATCTAGGTTAAAATTGTACTTAATTAATCTTAATCTAGGGAGAGGAAACAAAAGCATCTCAGAAGACTTCTTCTACATTTGAAAATATCTCGAGGAAAGGATGGAGTGGGAATCTGTTCTTAATTCTGGTTTTGTACTTGGGATCTTTGCCGACTCTGTAGTGAGTTGATGCCTTTATGAAGGATAAGTTTGTGTAAAAGTTGTTTGATAGGAATGCTATTTGGTGAGTTATTCATTTATGTTTAGATCGTTATGAAGTTGTTTGTTACTAATGAACCATGGTGCTCTTGTTATTGATCTTAAATATTTGTTTTGAAACACTTGCAATTTGTTGAGATTGGTTTTGGCGGCATTGGTCCAGATCGGGCATGCGTATAATAGTATTGGGCGAATGAGTGATTTGTATAGCGTTAGTGCGTTTGACAGTGGGAGGTGGTTGTATGAGTTTAGTAGTGGTCTTAATTGGATGAGTTTGATTTTTTCCTGTTGTGCTTATATCTCAATGTGTTGTTTCCAATTAAGTTTAGTATCTAAATTCAATCCAAGATATTTTATTGTTTTCGTGATTGGGGTCCAATTTATAGGATTATTATTTATAAGTAGCGGGGTTGATATGCAAAAGGTTTTAGTGAGAAGACTTTTGCTGCTGATTTTGATGGATTTAATTTAATTTTCCCGTTATTTGCCCAATTTGTTATTAGATTTTGATGCTGTTGGAGCTGGAATTAGTGAGTTTGTAATGAATTGCCGGAGATATATAATGCAGTGTCGTCGGCATTTTGGACGGTATTTATTTCATGGGAAGTAGGAATGTCTGCAGTGTATAGATTAAAGAGAGTTGGGGATAGCGGCGAAAGGCAATTTGTTTGGTCATTCGTGTTTTACCGGAGTACTAATGCTAAACACTCACTAAGGCAAAGCTGAATTTCATAATGCCGTGCCGTCAAGAACTGCGTCTTAACTAGTTCTTATCCTGTAGTTCAGTTTTGTTCGTGCTTTCTTCTATCGTATATGCAGTTCTTGTTAACGATGAACTTTGAGATAAATGAAGTTTTTTTATACAAATCTCCATAATATTTTCAGTTCACAAAATTGTTAAAGCATTTCAGACTTCCAAAGACTAGCTAACAAACGTAGCCTACATCTTATCAAACGAACACGATTAAGTAGTTAATTAAACAAATATATTATAATATGAGCCCCTTACTTTTAACAATACAGATAAACTTTCCTTATTCTTGAGGTATTAATTTGTTTACAAGATTCGGTAACAACAAAAAATTACATCAGTTAAGTTAATCAGTTAATTACACAATTATCAAAATTTGTCGAGGAAATTTAGTGTTTTGCTATGTTATTGCAATCAATGAAATATTCCAAATGTGCCCTAAACCGGGGGCAACGAGAGCGTATCAAGTTCATATAGTAACAATGAAACAAATAAACTTTAGCACAGATTGTACGTGAAAAGGAACACTTTTCTTGAGTTAAAACTAAGATGTATTTGATAGCAAGGGAAGCTACGTCTGTCGATAATTATATAAAAATATTTTGGAAGTTTAATAGTTGAAGGGTTTTGCTGAAATTTATATATTTTTACGAAACAATTAAAGTTACTCAGAGAGCGCATGCTACAATGTGGCAGCACTATATTTTTCCTTTCTAAGGACATTTGAATGCAAAATATTGGGTTAGAAGAGAAAAGGGATATTGATCTTCCTTTTTGTAACTTGTAAACAAATGTGTAAACAAAAATTACGCTTCGTGGGAGATTTTGCAACATTCGGTTCTTTTTCGTCAAGACTGACTGGTCGGTCTCGGCTACTACGGGGCGTAACGATTTGTGATATTAACGATTGTAAAGGAACGACACAACAAATTCAATATGCAGTGAACGATTTTTAACATCGAAGCGTAATTTAGCTGTAAAACGAGCGTTTTACTTTTTGTTTCGCACCAGTGCAGTGGTTTCAATGTGCGAGAAAATAATTTTCGCAACAAAAATGCCCCTCCTCTCTCCCACATTGTAGGTAGTCATTCTTGTAGATAACATGATCATTCTTTCAGAATTAATTACCTATTTATCGGCCAGCGAATGTTTCATTCGTCGCATACTCTTACGAGGCCAAAGCTCGTTGTCTGTCTGTCGCCTCGCGCGGAGTTTACATCACGTCCGCCCCCTGCTTTCCACATTGGCGCGTCGTGCGTTGAACATACTTCGGAACGGCGGAGCTGGGCCGAGCCGTCGGGGGCTGTCACAGGCTGTCACCGCGCCCTTACGAACGGCCCTGCCCGGCCGGCTGTACCGCGCGCGCTGCCTCGTCGAACAGAAAGTTTCAATTACCGACCATGTCGCGCGCGCTCGCGCAGACACCTCCGCGCGCAATGCACCGACGCCGCCCACCCCCGCCACCTCGCCGCCGCTCTCGCGTTAATATCTTAAGAGGCCACACGCATGGCGAGGCGATGGAAGGCTCTGATAATATTGAAAGACTCTACCCATGTTACCAAAGTCAATATTCTAAGGTTATAAAATTCTAAAAATCTGTTTCCGTTAGAGAATCGCGCGCGGCGATGGTGTAACGGTTTAGCGTATCGGATTGATATACCTAAGTTGGCGGGTATGGCCGAAGCCGTGGATTTTTAAGGGCGAAAAAATCCTTCGTACGCCTTCCTTTGGAGGAGAAGTAAAGCCGGCTGTCCCATGTTAGTAGATTTACTTGCATGTAAAAGATCCTCAAGCCTAAATGACGCCTCTGAGCTAAATTCAAATCGCCTGTTTCTCGCCCAAGAAATACCTCCTTTCTCTGCTAGTTGGTGAAAGGAGCGTAGCGAAATTTGCGTGGTCAGTCGGAAGAGCAGGCCTAATGGCCTGAGTCTCGCCGCTTAAAATAAGGCATTAATTCAATTCATTTCAATCGGGCTGTTGTACCCGAGTTTGCGAGTTCGAAGCCGCGGATTTTTAAGGGTGACAACATCCTTCGTACGCTGTCCTCAGGAGGGGAAGTAATGCCGGCTGATCCATATTATATTTGCAGATGCAAAACATCCTCCAGCCTAAAAAAAGAAAGCTAAATTAAAAATCGTCTGATTCGTCACCCAAATGATTCCTTCTCTCCGCTAGATGGTGAAAGGAGCCTACCGGAATTTATGTGGGCAGACGGAAAAGCAGACCTGATGGCCAGAGTTTGGCCACGTAAAATAATTAGAATATTGAATTGAATGTTTTTATACTTCTTTACTGATCATGATTTATCTATTGAATGCAAATGATTAGAGAAAAAGAAACCATGTAAAAAAATAATTTGTAGGTTGCGTGGAAAGCATCCCTTAAGGATAATTTGTCTCAGGAACAAACAACTACGAAGAATACTCGGAACAAAAGTATTTTTGAAACAAATTTTTAATACCAAAGTACGTTTATTGTTTTAAGAACCGCTGATTACAATTTCTTCTAGTTTAATAAAAATAGCTTGGTTTGTAAAACTTCAGTCGACACTCGTCTTCTGTCTTGATGCGACTCCATATAATGCAAAATAGCGCCCCTATGGCATCTACCTATATTATTATTATTATTATTATTATTATTATTATTATTATTAATATTATTATTATTATTTACCTAAGTTATCTTAAAACAACAGATTTTTATTCTTTTATGCCTCGCGCAAGAAATCTACCTCGAATCACTTATCTATTTTCTGAACATTGAGTTAGCTCACTGCACTCGAAAGCTCCAGTATTTATATCATCTCGTAACAAAAAGTGCCCAAATCACCGCGCTCTGTTATGCGTATCGTAGCTTTTATACAGAGATTCGATCATGGCTATATCAGAGGGATGGCTAACTTACTTCAGCATGCCTAGGATGTGTAGGAATAGTTACCTTGCTTCAGAATGCCCACGGGTAGTAGAGATACCTTGGTTATCATGCCAAAGAATATGGTAGATTTAAAATGTATTTGGAGGTAAGGCAGTGTTCCGTGTTTGTACGAGCCGTATTTTTACTTGCCCAATCACCTTACGATCTCTTCTAAACATCCAGTACATTATTTTCAATCTTCAAATACAACCTTTTTATAACATCGACATTCTTATAGTCTGTGGCTGTTATTTATTTAACGATAAGACTTGTTAAATACCCTTCACATTCCTACTGTCCTGAGAATTGTTTGATTTATTTGATGCATGGCGTACCTGTGATTAACACAGAAAATAATCCCGTTTATTTTCTTATTTTAAGAGTTGTCTTTGAATGAGAGATCATTATTGAAAACATCTCTATCATTAATATTTAATGTAATAAGACGCTTAATATTATCAACTTTCCCATATCTTTGCTTGATTTTAACAAAAATTAGACCTGTGCATTTTGTTTTTCTCTCTCGCCCTTGCTTCATATGAAAAAAAGTGTATTTGTATGCTGGAAAACGATAAATTTTCGATAGAAAAACTTATTGAAGCGCTCTGGAACTTACGGCAGAAAAACTTTTATTGCCGGGCCCACGTGACGAAAAAGGACAAATAAATAGTAAATTACTTCCTTTAACCAGAATTGTGGTGTAGCCAGAATCCATGTTTTGTGGGTCCTTGATAACGACATATCGATTGACGTAAAACATCTGTCTCTCCGTGTGTCAGTTTGTCCGTCCGTCCGTCCGTCCGTCCGTACATCCGTCCAACCGATTTTCTCAGAAATTGATATTCCCCAATTGATCTGAACGACCTCAAGGCTTTGAAAGTTTCAACCGGAATTTTTTGATTTTTGAGGCTACTATATGAATCTTCAAACAGTTTTTAAACATTTTCTCAAAGACACAATATTTTTGTTTGTAACTTTGTCCTTTGATAGCGTACAGGATTCTCGAGGGAATGGTGCAGATCTCCTGTTCATTAGAATCCCAGTTTTTTGAAAAATTGCTAAAAGTACAATTTTTTGGGGGGTAATCTTCTTTTAAATATAATATTGAGCATGAAAATTTTTTCCTTAATGAAATTTCTTACTGAAAGTCAGATCTTGAAATATAATTTTGATAAATTTTCCGAAAATTTGAGTAGTGTTTGCATAATTCCGCACGAAATAAGGCAATTTTTATTTTTAATTTTTTTCTCGAAAATGGCATTAAATCTCGGCATAATTATCAAGGAACGATCAATAATATGGTATTATTCCTATTTTCGGCGATCTCTTAGCATTTTCAAAAATTGGTAAAGTTGGAAATACTGAGTTGAGACAATTGCATTTTTAAGCGGCGGACCGAGTTAAAGCATAATTGTTCTTCTGCCGCGCAGTGGTGTGGCAGAGGTGAGTTAAGAGTCGGAGAACCTGAGTTCGAGTCTTGGTCCTGAAAATAATGTTTTCTGGCTGAAAACATTTTCGCATGTTTATGCAGTAGTATAATGTAACGTAGCATATATAAATAATGCTTGTGATACGTACATGCTGGCAAACTTATAGCACCAGCAGTTTTAAGTATTGCATTGGTCACGGTCACGTTAAATGCATAGGTAATAAATTATTAATAGGCACAGGAAATAATTTTTTATAGATGTTCCTTTAACTTGATTGTTGCCAAATGTTTTATCAAAAATTCAAAAACTGCTTCTCGTATATGCATTTTTTTATTCATGTTTCCATAATTACTTGCAATCAATCTGAAAATACGGCTAACCATGTAAGGAACTATGCAATATCATATTACACATTGACGTATCAATTAGTACAGTTGAGCGAACAAAAACTGCATTGGGCCAGAATGCGTAGAAACAACACAATACGCAATGCATGTTAAGTTTATTTTAAAATTATTCCAATGATGAAGCAATTCTTACACGCAACGTTTGCGTTCAAGGGCACAATGGACGTACAACACGTGTTTCAGTAACGCACGGACCGCTTTCAATGGAAGTCTTCACACCTCCGTAATGACCATGGAGACCTCATCATCAATGTGTGTTTTTATCATTGAGTTATATTAGGTTGACTTAAGAATTTTTACTATATCTTGAACAAATCCTAGAACGAATTCAAGAATAATTTAAAATGCCAGTGTTGGATTAATACGTAATGATAGATGCAGGAATAAAATAATTGCAAACCATTCAAGTAAATTTGTAACTATTGTTCGTTTCAAAACACTAGGTTTATTGATTTCACTTCAATTGAAACATTATAAACATGTATTTCATACATCCAATTAAAGTAACGATCTCTTTTCATTTCAATCTTAAAACATCTTGCTCTCTTGAATTCCTTAATACGACAATATCATTATATTGTATCCCTTAGTATTGAATTTGTTTTTATTGACTTAGCATAATTTTTTATGTTCATTCTTAATTTGCAAGTAAGCACTATAATAACAATAAGTGGCAATTATTCTGACACCTTCCTGCTGCTCTTACCAGCTCTGTAAGACCTGGTTTGCGTGCTTCCTTTTGACGAACGATTTCGTAGTTCTAGCAAAGGTGGGCATCCACAGTGTGGCTTTTGTTCTGAGATTGGGATATAAGGCTCCAAAACTATGGTTTCTGTTCTAAAACTCCTAAATTGTTAGTCAAAAGAATGTGTAAATTTGATGTAACTCTGCAAAAATTATTCACTCATTTACCTCGCCATATTGTATTAAAGGTAAGAAAAGAACTATAATAAAGTGTTTTGTATTAGGCTTAATAAATATCCTAAAGCCGCTGAATCGGTGTTTTTTCTTTCGACATTTATGACAGTGACCACCCATATACATTCGCAAGTAAATTAATTTAAAATAGCAGCATAAAATAGAGCTATTTTAGTACATATTAAATATTAAATTATGTAGATGATTTTGATATTAACATTCAAAGAAATTTTAAAAGCAATACTTTATTGAATAAGTTTAAATGATTCCATTGTTTTAGCATTTTTCACGAATTAGGCGAGATCCATTAAACTTTACATCTATTCTCTCAAACACAGTTTCATTTTACCTACTAATCAAAGTATAGGAAAAGGGTTCTCCGTAAATTACGTAACGCTAGAGGGGGAAAGGGGTTTGAGGCAGCGTTACACTGCATTACATTGGGCTAGGGGGTGTTATATGTTGTACATTGGGATAGGGGGTATAATGTCGATATTCTTTTTAATTTTCAACATATGCTGAAATAAGTTTTTGTTATTCAGTGTCATACTAAAACATTAAGATATTAACAAGTTAAATTAAGAAACATAAATCAATTATATAATTTATGATGTAATTGTTACAAAATATACTGAAATACTTGTTCATCAATGCAATATTGCTTAAATCTCTTAGATTACGGAAAAAATTATAGCTGATCTGTAGAATAGTTTAGAATCCCACTAATTCCAACTTTTAATTGTCTGCAAATCTGGATGTTTCGATTAAACGAGGGGGCATTTAAAGTTCCTCTGAAAAATATATTTTGAATGACTGTTATTTTTGGAAATTGCTAGGGACAGCTCATCCCCAAAACTGGACATGTGTAAGTCATGGTTGGTAGAATTAAGTATTAAAATAACAGTCGACACTCAACATTGAATAAAGAACGATAGTTAACAAGAGGGGACAATTTTGATATTTTGTAGATATTTTGTCGGCTATGGCATTATAAAAATATAATGCGAGGTGTCTTAGTTAATCTTTTTTCAAGTAACACTGCTAGATATTTTATCGGTGAAGAGATCGACGGTATATTTGTATGTGCTTTGAAGATTTAATTCGCAGGAGTTTTCGGACGAGGTATAGTGAAAATCTTTGCTTCACATTTTAACGCGTTTATTTGATGCTCCACTTTTCAGTCCAGTTAACATACTTGTTTAGTGAGTTATGTATGTAATCCTTGGCTTCGACATAGCCGTGCGTTGCAAAGAGGGTGATGTCATCGGCGTACATCGCTATCTTGGAGATATATCTAGAGGGGATATCGTAGCTAAAACTGTTGAACAGAATATGTTATAAGGATCCTTGTGGCACACCTGCAACAACAGTCTACGGTTTACAATATCGCAATCTCCTGTGAAAACTTGCTATGCCCAAATGGCGAG
The DNA here is from genome assembly GCA_017312745.1 of Gryllus bimaculatus. Lineage (NCBI taxonomy): Eukaryota > Metazoa > Arthropoda > Insecta > Orthoptera > Gryllidae > Gryllus > Gryllus bimaculatus. The sequence continues at coordinate 12,194,910 of BOPP01000010.1, read as the reverse complement.
CCCATCCGAAAGTAATCTGCGAGGTCTACGCGTAAGGTCGTACACGCCCCCTCCTCTCATGAGATAACAATTCAGCTGCACGTCTCTCTATGCAGGGCGCGCGAAACTGGTGATTAGGGGCGAGCGACTTGGAGGGTGACTCGGGTCCGGTTGGGAAGGACGGAACAGGGCAAGTCAGAAAGACAGCGAGGAAATGCGCATGGCAGAGTGGCACGTGGCATTTGGGAGAGTGGCGCGGGGCGGCGTGGCGCGGGGCGGCGTGGCGCGGGGCGGCGTGGCGCGGGGCAGCGTGGCGCGGGGCGGAGTGGCGCGGGGCGGAGTGGCGCGGGGCGGAGTGGCGCGGGGCGGAGTGGCGCCGGGGCGAGTGGCGCGGGGCGGAGTGGCGCTGGGCGGAGTGGCGCGAGGCGGAGTGGCGCGAGCGGAGTGGCGCGGGGCCGGCGTGGGCGCGGGGCCGGCGTGGCGCGGGGCGGCGTGGCGCGGGGCGGAGTGGCCGCGGGCGGCGTGGCGCGGGCGGCGTGGCGCGGGGGCGGCGTGGCGCGGGGCGGAAGTGGCGCGAGGGCGGGTGGGCGAGCGGAGTGGCGCGGGGCGGCGTGAGCGGGGCGGCGTGCGCGGGGCGGCGTGGCGCGGGGCGGAGTGGCGCGGGGCGGAGTGGCGCAGGGCGGCGCTGCGCGGGGCGAGTGGCGCGGGGCGGAGTGGCGCGGGGCGGAGTGGCGCTGGGGCGGAAGTGGCGGGGGCGGAGTGGCCGCGGGGCGGAGTGCCGGGGCGAGTGGCGCGGGGCGGAGTGGCCGCGGGGGCGGACGTGGCGCGGGGCGGAGTTTGGCGCGAGGCGGAGTGGCGCGGGCGGAGTGGCGCGGGGCGGAGTGGCGCGGGCGGAGTGGCGCGGGACGGAGTGGCGCGGGCGGAGTGGCGCGGGGCGGAGTGGCGGGGCGGAGTGGCGCGGGCGGAGTGGGCGGGGCGGAGTGGCGCGGGGCGGAGTGGCGCAGGGCGGATAGCGCGAGGCGGAGTGGCGGCGGGGCGCGTGCCGCGGGGCGGCGTGGCGCCGGCGGCGACGTGGGCGGGCGGCGGGGCCGTGGGGCGGGTGGGCGCGGGGCGGAGTGGCGCGGGGCCGGCGTGGCCGCGGGGCGGCGTGGCCGCGGGGCGGAGTGGCGCGGGGCCGGGAGTGGCGCGGGGCGGAGTGGCGCGGGGCGAGTGGCGCGGGGCGGAGTGGCGCGGGGCGGCGTGGCGCGAGCGGAGTGGCGCGAGCGGAGTGGGCGCGGGGCGGCGTGGCGCCGGGGCGGGCGTGGCGCGGGGCGGGCGGTGGCGCGGGGCGGCGTGGCGCGGGGCGGCGTCGGCGCGGGCGGCGTGGCGCCGGGGCGGCGTGGCGCGGGGCGGCGTGGCGCGGGGCGGAGTGGCGCGGGGCGAGTGGCGCGGGGCGGAGTGGCGCGAGGCGGAGTGGCCGCGAGGCGGAGTGGCGCGGGCGGCGTGGCGCGGCGGCGTGGCGCGGGGGAACGTGGCGGCGGGGCGGCCGGGGCGTGGGGCGGAAGTGGCGCGGGGCGGAGTGGCCGCGGGGCGGAGTGGCGCGGGCGGAGTGGCGCGAGGCGGAGTGGCGCGAGGCGGAGTGGGCCGAGGCGGAGTGGCGCGGGCGGCGTGAGCGGGTGCGGCGTAGCGCGGGGCGGCGTGGCGCGGGGCGGGAGTGGCGCGGGGCGGAGTGGCGCGGGGCGGAGTGGCGTCGGGGCGGAGTGGCGTGGGGCGGAGTGGGCGCGGTGGGCGAGTGGCGCGGGGGCGGAGTGGCGCGGGCGGAGTGCGCGGGGCGGAGTGGCGCGGGGCGGATGGCGCGAGGGCGGAGTGGGCGCGAGGCGGAGTGGGCGGGGGGGCGGGGGTCGGGGTGGCGCGGGGCGGCGGTGCGGCGGGAGGCGGACGTGGGGCGCGGGGGCGGCGTGGCGTGGGGGCGGAGTGGGCGGCGGGGCGGAGTGGCGCGGGACGGCGTGGCGCGGGGGGGCGTGGCGCGGGGGGCGGGTCGTGGCGCGGGGTCGCGTGGCGCGGGGGCGGCGGTGGCGCGGGCGGCGTGGCGCGGGGCGGCGTGGCGCGGGGCGGGCGTGGCGCGGGGCGGCGTGGCGCGGGGCGGGTGGCGCGGGGCGGCGTCGGCGCGGGGTCGGCGTGGCGCGGGGCGCGAGTGACGCGGGCGGGGCGGAGCAAGCAGGTAACTAGAATGCACGGGGGCTTGGCCCAGCCGGGAATTGGGCGCGCATCTCGCGCGAGGCGCAGTTTTTTTTTTTTTTTTTTTTTGCAACTTGCGAGGAACAATTTTCTCCTTGCTCGGGCATAATGACCTCTAATTAATATGAAATACGGTATTTGAATTTAAACGAAGGTGGTAAGTCCCCGCGCATGTGTATAACCCGGCCGCGCCCGCGAGAGATGCGGAAGCCGGAGGCAAATGCCAAGCAAGGAGCACCGGAGTTTGTGAGGACTCGATGCAGTTCGTCCTAAACATTTGAGTATTCTAAAAAACTAATTTCTTCTTCTTTTGTCGGCTTCAAACGGAGTTTTGCTATTCTAACCTGCAAGCAGTGAGAAAACGAATAATAAAGAACCTTTGCAAAAAGCTGATGTTTTTTATTTTTACCGATTTTAAGAGACCATAATTATGCTTTTCTTATAACACTGAAGATTCTATGTTTCGGAATATTAGGACGGACGGGGAGGTAGCGCGTTATTGGTTCGCGGTACCAGCGTTAAAAATTGGTGGCG